>PVJD01002157.1:0-176160 GCA_004026545.1 Mormoops blainvillei | reverse complement strand
CTAACAAACAAAATAGAAACAAACTTATAGATACAGAGAACAGACTGACAGCTGTCAAAGTGGAGGTGGCTTGTGGGGAATGAGTTAAAAAGTGAAGAGATTAAGCAAAAAAAAAAAAAAAATGCTCATAGTCACAGGCCACAGAGGGAAAATGGGGATAGGGGAGGTAAAAGAGGGGAAAGGGGGGAAGTGATGACAGGAGACTTGACTTTGGGTGATGAACACACAATAGGATATATGTATCATGTATTATAGAAATGTACACCTGAAACCTATATAATTTTATTAACCAATGTCATCTCAATAAATTAAAATTTAAAAAGAAAAGAAATAAATGAGGGAATACCATTTAAAAATTTATTTCTGCAAACATAGTACAGAAATAAGCCATTATTAGATGACTATGAAATAATACATTGGAAATATTTGAAAAAAAAATGTAAATACTGAAAACAAAAACTCCAGATCAGATAAATTCCAGAACGTTTAGAGCTGAGGCTCTTCATGCCGATTGGATCTGATGGTAGAGACAAGCATTTTGATAATTTAGAAAAATGCACATGTGCCAGGAGATGAGAGACAAAGCTTTAAAATTTTGGAGGTTGCCTCAGCATTAAGCTTTGAGGCGTTCAGTGACCTTTGGCATTCTAGGATATTCTTTTAAGTCAGCGCTTCTCATACTTTAGTGTTCATTACCACCACCATCAGAGTTTCTAAGTACTAGACCTGGCTTGGAGTTCAAGAATTTTTATTTCTCCCAAGTTCCCAAGTAATGCGAAGCCATGTCATCTGCAGTAAAAATAAACAAACAAACAAGAAAACCAGGATACTATTTTAAAAAGCAGTTCATTATAGTCAGGTTGGCACCAATTATGGCTAAGTGCCTGATCATGTAATATCCATGAATGAGTGTTATCACATAGACTTATATGTCAAATGAATAAAAGCAGCAATTCATCATGAAGTAGAAATGATATACTTGGGACTGAAGTCCTGAAAATCCAGAGGTTATAATTAAAATACATGAATAGGTAGCCCCGATGTTCTGGTCACCTATATCTGTTTCACAGGTGCCTCACCATCAGCTTTAGACCCATAGCCTCATAGAGTGTTCCCTAGGATTCCCTGCAAAGGTAGGTATTAATTCAGCTCTGATTTACAGGTGAATAGGTTGTTATTAGAGGAAGGTTGCTTCCAAACTGCAGTGTTTTTCAGGGCTGGACCTGAAAACAGTTGGCAGGAGGAAATACCCTTCCAGTGGGAAGGGTTGTGTACAGTACACTGCCGTCATTTACTTTGTGGGGAAACGGCCTAAGGTTCTAAGGTTATACACTGACTCCAGAGCAGGCCTGAATGACCGAGGAGGGCAAAGAACAAAGACGGGAAAATTGTAGTCAGAGGAGTTCTAGGGGAATCGGTGCAGAACACACATTTCTTTGTGTGTCACGTTAATACTCACCAGGGAACAATGTTGGCGATCTTAACAATGAGGAGAACAACATGATTTTTTAAGTCAATGTGCACCAGCCTCTCTCCTCACAAACTCCCATGCACACACATGTTACCTGAGTTGTAAACTCTGTGTGGGCTCAAGGATGTATGTTCCATTTCGCCTATAAACCTGCCAGCAGAAGGTTTGATAGAAGTTTGAGAAAGGGTTCTGAGCCCTTTATCTCAGCACCATCCCTCAAATTGACCTCTGGTGCCAGGTTGAATATATTGAACCCTTTCCGCTCTGGAAGGTGCAACAATTCATTCTTACTGGAATTGACATCCACTTCAGATAGGAGTTTGTCTTCCTTTCCTGCTGCAGTGCTTCTGTAAGCATTAGTATCTCAGGGCTAAGAGTAACCCTGACTTATTGGCGTGAGATTTTGTACCACATTGCCTTAAACCAATAGGCCAATGTTATGACTGAAGAGGTGTGACAATGAGTTCCTGATCATAGAAACCACTGCTGCTCTAATATATCGCATCACAGAGATATAACTTGAGCAGTAGAATGATGGACTTCATGTTAAAGCCACCACCAAGAAATAGCTCAGACTAATACCTTGTGAGTTTAAAATACTATTTTCCAGTATTTGCATTGAACCACAAGTTTAGCTATGGAGATTAGTCCTCAGAAGCTGTAGTACTTGGATCTAGGAACAATGAGTGCAGGTAGGATTGGCTCCACTAAACATTACTCCAAAAGATCTACTTGAGAAACAAACAAGCATGAATAATATAGAAGATCTGGAAAACAATTTTGTGAGGATTCGCTCCACGAGATATTAAAAGAATATCATTGGTATAGCTTGACAAAATAAAGCATCAGCTTCACAGCATGTTAAATGACAAATTTGACTTTATAAAGCAATCAAGAATAAACTTTTTAGGCAGTGAGATAGAATGATGGGCTGCTTCCCTCACATCATATAACAAAAATACACTTATTTTTGCCTGAGATCCACGGTCCCCAGTTTTTCCCCCTTTCCCAAGTCTTTCTTACACACACCCCGACACACACACAAAACCATACAATCTGAAACAAGACACTTACTGAGCATATCTAAAAACCAAAAAGTAAATCATTTGTTGTTAGGATCCCCTCCAATAATAATGGACCAATAATAAAATGACAGAAAACCCAGTGGGAAAATTAACCACAGAAACAATCCTTTTCAGAATTTCCTCCTGTTATGGAGAGAAAAATCTGAGTGAGCAACGGACACAAAAAATGTTTACACTGCCTCTAGGAACAACAGAAATGGAAATTAAAACAATTAAATGCCATTTTGATTTATTATTATATGGGAAAGAACTTTAAAACACTCAGCAATGCCAAGAACTGTCAAAGATGTAAAAAAGACAATTAGTAATGGTCTCATGCTCCTATTGGAAGTATAAAATAATAGCATTTCGGGAAGGAACCTGGCAATATTCAGAGAAGCTTAAGAGGCCCCGTGTCATTTAGAATGATGTTCAGGTGTAAGTAACTGTAAACCAGATTACAGTGGTTTAATCAAGCACGGGTTTTGTCTCAGACATTAAAATAAAAATTATCTAGACAGGCATCCTGGCTGGAACAGGGGCTAAGTACGCACTCCAGGAACCAGACCTATTTTGTCACTCTGCTTTCCGCAATGTGCGGCTGCCGCACCTCGAGAATCACCCCGCTTCCAGGCAAGAAAGAGATTAGGGACGACTGAGTTGGCCTTGGCACTTTATCCTTATATTACATTGCCCAGAGCTATCTTTTAACTTAGCCATCTCTCAGAGCAAAAAAGTTTGGGATTCAGAGTAGTTTGCTTTTCAGTTCTGACATCAAGAAAACTAACTGTGAAAGGGGTTGTAGGAGTTTGAATTAGCTGGCTTTCAATACTCATTTCATAAGTATACTTAAACTTCCATGTTAAAAAAAAAAATATATATATATGTAGATAGATGATAGATGATGATAGATAGATAGCTGATAGAGAGATAGATGCTAGACAGATAGATGATAGATAGATAGAGAGATAACTGATAGATAGATAGATAGATAGATAGATAGATAGATAGATAGCTGATAGAGAGACAGACAGATAGACAGAAAGAATATACATCCTGGCGCCTTGCTACTCAGTGTGCTTTGTGCTCTGTAAGCAACCAGAAGAGATATCACTGATGAATGTTCTAGAAATGCATAATTTTAGGTTCCATCCCAGATCTACTGAGTCAGCACCTCCATATTGAGAGGAGTCCTGGGTGTATTTACATGTAAATTGAAGTTCGAGGAGCATCGCTCCAGAGGAACACTTGCATATGTAACAGGGTGCACTGCGTCTTACAGGGGAAAAAAGAGACAGCCTAAATGCCCATCAATAACAAAATATTAAATATATTCAGATTTCAAAATATCGAAATAAATATTGAACAAATATTTATTCAATAGATAATTAATAGGGCAGTTGAAATGAATAACCAGAATAACTGGTATTAATCTGGACAAATACTAGAAGTACAATATTGATTGAAGATGACAGAATGTAAAATTAAAACAACAGTATGGTATAATTTTTCTATGTCTTTCAAAGTACAGAACAAGATTTCATATGGATACGTACATATATAAAATATGTATTTATTTAAAATATTTTAAAAATAGATGAAAGATGTTCATCAAATTTATGATACTGATTAACTTGGGGTAAAAATGGAAGAGAATATTACTGAAAAATACTACAAAGTGGTTTCAGTCACATCTGTTGTATTTTATTTCTTATAAAAAACTAAAGCAAATATGGTAACATGTTAAGAAACACTGTTTGCATTGGTATCTGCAAAGTTATTTTCTAAACTTTTTATATGTTTAAAATATTTCATAAACTATTTTAAAGATAAAAATGAATGTAGATAATTTTTTGAAAAGACAGTAATGATGTTAATTCTTTTCACCATTTGTTCTTAAATGATTTAGCAATAGCTGGGTAAAATGAATACATTATGTATGAAGATGAAGTAAGTCAGCATTAGAACAACATTTGTAGCTGATTTTATGGTAGCGAGTGCAGAATATTTCAATGAATTTGCAGCTCTCTCCTGGTAATCATACAGTTAGGAAACTCAAGAATATATACCTAAATACATGTATGCATATTTTTACAAGTATGCTTCAAAACTGCTAAAGATGAATGCAACAAATACAGTGAATCTGAATATTACTCCTGTTTCTAAAAGGAATCTGAATGAATACTCAGAACCTGTATGCCCATCTCCCAGCCTCTCCCAGTCCATCTCTCCACCAATTGATTTAACTGCGACAGTGATGTTTATTATTTATTTGCACCTTTCAAAATATTATATCTGCTTGAAAATTTTGCACCCTGGTTCTTGTCATTATGTTTACTTATTTTTTCGTACACAACTATCTCTGTGCTTTTAGTGCTTAACATTAACACCAGAAATAGCACATTGTTTTGCACTGTAGAAAACAATTTTTTAGCATAGAGTACTCCTAGATAGAAATAAAACTTGCTAATAAAAAGAGTATTCTCTCAATCTCTCTACTATGTTTGCCATTTCACATTTATTAGCCATAAAAAAGTAAACTAACAGGAAGAAAATTTATTATATATGAGGACACACAATAGAGAGTAGGAGTGGATTTTGAATCAATTCCCTGCTATTTCTATTCTGTTCTCTTTGAATCTTTCAATATATTCACAGTATCTTGAAATGAAAACCCAGAGACTTATAGATTCCTACTAAGATATGAGATTTTTTTTTTTTTAGTTTATTCTGATATTGACCTCAAGTACTATTTCTTGTTTTCTTCTCACAGCACATGTCAAGATAGTTGATTATTGTAAGAAGCTAATCTGTGGCTGGCTCCTTGGCCATCTTTACCTGCAGCACCAATGCCTGAAGATGGGGCATCCAGAGGATGGTTACAGAGAGAGAGTTGGCAAACTTGCAAACTGTTGAACCAAGAAGGAAAAAACTAAATTGTCATTAGTTGCACTTAATATATTTCTATTCCTAGTAAATGGAAAAGGATCACTTAAAAACTAATAAACCTAATGAGTATTTGGAGAAATAGTGAGATTCAAGGAAACATACCAAAAAATAGCTTTCGCAAATGCCAGCAATAATCAGATAAGAACTCAGGCATACACAATTTAAAATAGAAAAAAAACAAAAAAAAAAAAACTACTAGAGATTTAGGGATCAACTTCAGAAAGGTACAAGTGAACCAAATAACAGAACAGTAAAGAAGCATTTTAATAGGACTAATAAAAACCTATATTCCTGGAAAGAAAGAATCAATACTACAAATGTGTCAATTTTCCTAAAATAAACACGTTACTGCAAAGTTGTAATAAGAAGTAGATATACATTTGCTGACATGGAAATATGCTCAACATATATTCTTGGTTGAGGAAAAGCAAGATGTAGAATAACATCTGATCATTTATCAGTTATTATAGCTCTAGCTGCACAGAATACATAGAATGTGCATGTATTTTTTCCCCCCGTGTGTGCATTTATGCAGGAATGGAATAATCGACACTAAACTATTAATATTGGTCATTACTTGAAAACAGATGGGGGGATTAGGGACAGAAGAGCTTTTTATATATTACATACTTTTGTATGGCTTGACATTTTTATGATGACCATATTATATTAGAAAAAACCAAGAAAATTAAAGAAACAAAATGGTGCTATTTCATATTGGGGGACATAAAGCTATTATTTTTGGAAACCTCTGGTTGTTTTATAAATCAGCTTCAAGAAGGGCAGTAAGGGCCCTGGCCAGCGTGGCTCTCAGTTAGAGCATCCTCCCGAAGACTGCAAGGCTGCAGTTTTGGTCGCCAGGCAGGGCCAATCGATGTTTCTCTCTCCCACATCAATGTTTCTTTCCCTCCTTTCCATATCTCTAAAAGTCAATAAGCATGTACTCGAGTGAGGGTTAAGCAAAAAAAAGAAAGAAAGAAAGAAAGAAAGAAAGAAAGAAAGAAAGAAAGAAAGAAAGAAAGAAAGAAAGAAAGAAAGAAAGAAAGAAAGAAAGAAGGAAAGAAGGAAAGAAGGAAAGAAGGAAAGAAGGAAAGAAGGAAAGAGAGAAAGAAAGAGAGAAAGAGAGAAAGAGAGAAAGAGAGAAAGAGAGAAAGAGAGAGAGAGAGAGAGAGAGAGAGAGAGAAAAAGAAAGAAAGAAAGAAAGAAAGAAAGAAAGAAAGAAAGAAAGAAAGAAAGAAAGAAAGAAAGAAAGAAAGAAAGAAAGAAAGAAAGAAAGAAAGAAAGAAAGAAAGAAAGAAAGGCAATAATGTACACTGGGTAATGACACCTCACCCAAAGGTGTTACCATCTGAATCCCTGGAATCTGTAACTATGTTACTTTAACATGGTTAAAGGGACACACAAATGTGATTAATTTAAGGATTTTGAGGTAGAGAGATAGGCCTTGACCATCCAGGTGGACCCACTCTAATCACAGGTACCCATACTGGAAGGAAGCAGAGGAAGGTTTGACTTCGGAGAGAAGAAGGATGCAAGGACAGAAGCAGGGTTTAGGTGGAGCAGCGGTGAGCCAAAGGATGTCAGCGGCTTCTAAAAACTGGGAGACTCAAGGAACAGGTTTTCTCTTGGAAGCTCCAGAAAGGATAACTTCTACCTAAACCTTGATTTTAACCTCGCAAGACTGATTTTGGGCTTCTAACCTCCAGAACTCAGGGAGAATAAATTTGTGTTGTATGAAGCCACTAAGCATATGGTAATTTGTTACAGCAGCCACAGGAAAAAGTGCACTGAGACAAACGATATGTAGTTATGGTAACCAGGTAATCTACATGGCCAAAAACCTCTTAGTTGATGAAATTTTAGTGCCAAGGAAGAGAAAAAAGAGAATGAGAATCACCATGGTATGATGAGTCAACATTTATATCACAAGCAGAAAATTTAAATTTAAAGCCTGGAATAAAGCTGAGTCAAAAGTTAAAGACCAAGATCATTGTCAGATCAATCAGTCAGTCAACTATCAAACAGATACTGAGTGTGTATTATATACAGTGCATGAGATAGAAATGTAATGAGAAATAAATTGTTTCTCCACAGAGTTTGCCATCAGGGAAAGACAAACAAATCACTGAGTAATTGCAGACAGATCTGTGGTATGATCACTTGCTTCGTGAAATGATTACTCTAACATCATTGGTGTGAGTTTGATTGAAATGTACTATTAACCACAAAAAGAACAGAAGCCTGTGGCCCTTACGGGAGCCACAGAAAAAAAACCTAGGTCAGAAGTGGAAAAAGATCGGGTCAGAGTAGCCAGAGGGATTAAAAGTCAAAGATATGAACTATACTCATAGATGTACTCTGGAACCCAAAGGACTCTCAAGGGTGACCCAGGGCTTTGTCCTGTGGAGGGAGGCCTGGGATTGCCAATATCTCAAAAAGAATGACACCTTTTATTCTCCCAAATAGAGCATTACTCTTTATGAGAAAACACAAATAAAAGCAAAATATGTTGAACACATCAGTGTCAAACAAGTATTCTTAGCCTGACTACTGCCAGTTGGCTTCTGATTATTCATAACAGTGCCATTAATCTACTTCTAACATGGACAGAGGAAGTAAAATGCGCACACATACACACAGAGAGAAGCACATTTGTTTTATACAATATTAAGAATTCTATTAAGGTTTTGGAAAGATAATCTACTTATTCGATGTCCACGCTTGTTTTCATCCTGCAGTGCTGGTTTTAAAATATAAACTTTGGAGATGCGGGTGAGGTGGTCTTGTTAATTTTCTCCACAGCCATTTCAGTGTCAGGCACACATTATACACTAATGGGATTCCTGATGCATCTTTAAAAACTAATTTCAGAACACTAAGTAATCAGAAGCTTTGTCTTTGATACAAGACATTGCATCAGCAGAAAGTGTTTATTACTCAGCCACCTGTGTTTTGCACAAAGCAATTTAAGCAGACACAGTTCCTGCCCTGAGGAACTGTCTAAAGCCAGTCCATTGTAACGTTTAAAGATAGTCAGACAACTATAGTAATGACAAACACAAGCTTCTAACATTATTAAAAAATAAAAGAATCCACTTTGCAATGTCATTTGGCCCCAAAGATGAGCTCATGTCTTCTCTGGGGAAAAAAAAAAATGACACGGGAACTTGCTAAATACTCAATAGTTATCAAATTAAATAATGCATACAAAAAGCCCTATTTAGATCTAAGAGATAGAAAAAATTAAAATGCAAATATGGTTTCTTGATTAGAGTACTATAATTGGCACACTTTATATAAAGTGGACTTTACCTAGTTTACTTATCTGAGAACTAGGTTCTTATGTGCCTTTCTGCAAATTCTATTAGATTGTGACCCTACTTGAAGGCGAGACCAAGAGATATTTTGCTCCTCTTCGTGTGTCAGTTTTACCATTGTGTCCTTCATATACTACAGACCTTAAGGAAAAGTTGAGAATGTGTGAAAAACAAACAATGTAATATAATACTGGAACTGGTTTTATATAAGTACAAAAGTTCCTATTTATGCATTCTTACTAGGTCTGATGTTTAACATTTGTGGAAAATTGTAAATATGTGGAAATTTTTGAATCCTTCAGTAGAAAGGATTTGTTAGAT
This sequence comes from Mormoops blainvillei, assembly GCA_004026545.1. NCBI lineage: Eukaryota > Metazoa > Chordata > Mammalia > Chiroptera > Mormoopidae > Mormoops > Mormoops blainvillei. The sequence goes on along the minus strand of PVJD01002157.1, from coordinate 167,038 downwards.
TACTCTGCCTTTTCTTATAACACTTTCCCATAATACAGATTTTTCCTGTTTTCCCAGTATCTTCCACTATTAAATATTTCTTCAGTTGCAAAAAGAGAGATCAGTTTAATTTCTGCTTGAGTCCATTTTGTCAGCACATTATACATGAATGTATCACACAACTCCAGGGGGCATCACTGGCATAGATATAGCAATATAATTGGAAATATCCCCCTGGAGTTGTGCATTGTGATGGTCCTGAGTGAATTAGTACAGCATATGTGATTTTCAATGCAGACAATGACTTTTCTCACAAACTGATGTGTGCAGACCTCATATCCAGTTAAAGCAATCTCTTCATTGGAGTACTCAGTCTCTCTTCCACTATACAAATATTCTTTGAAAATATAACCATTTTTTCCCACCTTACAGTGGGAAGAAACAGATTAACAAATAAACTACAAAATTAGACTACTTATGGCATCCTCACACATCTGTTCTAGGGAAACGTAATTACTTTCATCAAGCCATGGAATGACTTTATTCAATAAAGTTTTGATACCAGAAGTCATTAAATTAATTGTAATTGTTCAAATCAACTTAAAAATGTTGATAATCTGTATTCATATTTGCACTGTGGTATAATGTTTGGGAATTATTCTAAGTACAGTTTCTGCCTTTTTAAGAGTTTTATGGAAAAATAAGAATTGCAAAGTACATAGAGTGCCATCTATTATCAAGTCTTTCACTGTCAAGACACTGGGGAAATTCTCATGAAACATGTAAAAGAGAATTTAGTGTAATCAATTACATTATCTTAAATACCTTATATAATTTTCAAAGCATACTAGAGGTAGATAGGTAGGTAGGTAGATAGATAGAGACACACACACTTTAAAGAATGGGAGAAAACCAGAATCAATAAAATAAATAAATCAGAAAAAATAAAAGTTTATTTCATACCTACTGTAGTAGTCTAACTAATGATCCCCAATGATATCAGGTCATAAGTCTCAGAACCTGTAAATGTACCTTATTTGTCAAAACCATCTTTGCACATGTGATTAAATTCAGGGTTTTACAGTAGGAAAATTATCCTGGATTATTAACATGCACCTAAAAGCAATCATACCCACTCTTATAAAAGGGAAGCAGAAGAAGAGAAAAATTAGAGGACAAGATGACAAAGCAGATATTTGGAGGTGCTGTGATGATGAACTGAAAGATGGAGGAAGGGGCCAGGAGTCCAGGAATGTCGCCCTAGAAGCTGGAAAAGGCAAGGAAACACTTTCTCCTCTAAAGTCTCCAGAGGTAGCAGGCCCTACTGACAATTAGATTTTAAACCAGTGAAAGACACTGGACTTCTGACCTCCAGAACTGCAGGGAATAAATGTGTGTTGTTTTAAGCCATTAGGTTGGTAGCAATTTGTTACAGCAGCCATAACAAATTGCTATACCTTCAGATACCGACCCATAATTTTTTAATATTCTTCAAATGCTTTCTCTCTCTTCCTTCTTTAAAATAATTAAATAATTCCAAACAAAACACCTTCATGGTGGCTCAACAAATTAATAAAATAACATTTAACTGCATCTTTCCTTTTATCAGATTTACTTTATTTCCATTCATGGGACCTTTCTTTAACTCCAGGCTTACGCTTAAGATTCTTGATTAATATTTCTGTGCTATTCTCAGAATTTCTCCATATGCTGAGTGAAATAAGCCAGACAGAGAAACACAGACACTTTATGGTATTTACCTCTTTATAGAATCTGAAAGAGTTGAATTCCTATCACAGAGAGGGAAAGAACGGCGGTTTTCAGGGTTTAGGGTGGTAGAGGAATTAGGGGACGCGTCAGTCAAAGGGTATAAACTTCCAGTTTTAAACCAAATAAGTTCTGCTATCTAATGTACAACATGATGATTATAATTAGCAAGACTATATTATTAACTATTCTCACCACAAAAAAAGAAATGTTAATCATATGAGGTAATGGAGACATTACCGAAGTAGGGTAGTTATTTCACAATACATAAGTTTATCGAATCATCACGCTGTACACTTTACACATACACAATATCATATGTCAATTATATCTCAATAAATCTGGAAAAAATAAAGATTCTTAACAGGCTTCAACACACATTCGGGTGAGAAAGTACAGCTGGCCTCTGTCTTAGCAAAACAAAGCTGAAGCCAAGAATAGAAGTGATGGTTCTTAACATCAGATGAATTAACTTAAAACTTGTCAGGCATTCACGGAGTTCCAAGGAGTAGCCTGGGCTTTTAGAGGCCTCCCTGCTGCTTGAACTTAATCTCCATAACACCCCTCAAAACTCCCAGAAGCAAACAAAGAGTTTCTTATCCTTGCTATGCAAATGCAGCCGCAAGATCAGTATCCCTCCAAAACTTGATTGGTACTTAAAATAATTCCTATCCAGCTTTTCTTGAATTCCCAGTGAAGTCATATTATTTCACTGCGTGAGACTGTGTTCGTTTTTCCTTCTTACACTCAAGCATTGATATTAAAACCTTTTTTTCACATTCTAAACTACAGTTTCTGGCATTTGTATGTGACTTATAATTGAGAAATGTATCAGATGACAGATTCAGAGGTGGAGATTTATCAGCAATTTAGCTATCTGCCCAGGTGCAAACCTACCAATAGATTGTTTCTGTTCATTTATTTGTCAACTTAGTTGTTTATTTGCCTGTGCAATACAGCAGAGATTTGAATTTTAACTTAAATGCAGATCTCTAAGTATTTCTTAAAACCTCTTTAAAATGATTGTATTACAAGTCAGTGATGAAAAAAATTCATACACAGAAAATTGCCTGTCACACACTAGGCAATGTAATCAAAGGTGGCAGAAATTGCCAAATTTTTCAGTATAGAATAAACATTTTTAAGATTAGGAGTTTATGGGGAATGGATTCATACATGATGAAAAACTATGACAAAGATGCCAACAGCTAACAAAACAAAAGTGTTTTAGCAGACTTCAGAGAAGGGTTATTTAATTTTCAACAATGTTTAATTTAATTATGACAAAATCAAAACAAGAATTTAGCCAAATGGGCGATGCAGACAGAATCATCCTATTCTTTCGTATAACTGGAAATCGTATACTGAGGTTTAAGGGTGCTTATATTATATAATGAGTTTCAATGTTATCATAACATATTAGAAGGATATAATACTGACAGTATTATAACAACTGTCAGTTACCTGAGGTGATTCACAAAAACTGTTGTAGTTAGGAATTGACTTAGGTAAGGCTCAAACTCTAATTGTGACACTTTAAGAAGGAAAATGGTTAGAAATTCAAAGGATAGCATTTTTAATTTTGATTTATTAAAATCTTCTATTTTTAAGTCTATTATCCAAAAATTGATTGTGTGTTTTCTAACTAGATGGTGTGCGAGTTTCAAGAAAATGTGACAGTAAAATCGTGATTAAATGCTCTACCTAGATCTCAGTAGTGTTCCAGGGATTTAGTAGGCACAACTTCCTGGGGTGAGTCTGGTGTATTTATGAAAATTAGTGAGAACTTATCAAGAGAATGAGGATCTCATTGAAAGTTCCCCATTGTCAGTAAAATAAGTACCAAGGCATGAGACAACTAAGATAAACATCGATGTTCACCATGTTCCCAATCTGTAAGCCCAAAGTTCAGCTGAAACGAGGTCTGTGGGTAGCTACTCCAGCAGTTTTCTGCTGGTTAAATAAATGCCCAGCGTTATAGTTCAAGTTAATATTTCTTGCCCATGAGAAACTTGTCAACTCTCGCTACTCCTCTCAACTACTTTTCTATAATAAAAATAAAAATAAATCTTTGTTTTCCTAAGTAGCTTGAAAACCCTCTATAATTTTCAGCAACCTAGCAAGCCCATTTTTATCCACCCCAAAGTTATGGAACCCACTTTCTTTCCTTGGTATATGACTTTCCTATTGAAGATCACACTGCATAACTCTTGTTTTATTTCTTCTTTCTTCCACTTCTGGTAAAATACTTTTATCAAAGTTGGAAATATTCATAGATTTAATATCAGAATTCTGGAAAATTTGTTATGAAAAATGAGTTTTTAATTTGCCATCTTTATATGTCATGCCTGGTCCCCAGAGGCAGCAAATTTCCTGTCATATTTATTCTATAATTTTATCCACATTTCTTTATATTTTTTTTGTCTTAGATGCTATTTACTTCATTTCTTTTTTCAAAAAATTAGATATTATCTAATAAATTCTCTCTATGGATGTCTGGGGTTTAATTCCCTTACACTCCAGCACCACTATAACCCTTATCCTATCAATCTAATTGTAACAAAAAGTTTGATTATATTTTGTCTATTATTCCATTAGCATTACTCTGCAATTGTTGGCTATTATATCCAGCTGAGGTACATGATATATTAGCACTAAATTTACTTTCTTATGCAATTTCTTTTGTTTTCCTTGAATTAATAGTATACTTATTTTTAACTGGATTTTTTTTTTTGGAAATTTTACTTAATTCATTCCTAAACTCCCCCACAGAAATAATATCTCCTTTAATATAGTCAAATACATGAAAAATATCTATTAGTTTCTTTTCTTTTCTTTCTTTCTTGGAGAAAGTTTTTTAGAATCCTCCTGCTCCAATATGAAACATTTCCTACCGTATGACTGTCATTCTGGGGGTTTCATTGCACATGTCGCATTTCTCAAATTAACAGTTCTCCACAAATGTTTCACATTCATTGCCTCTCAGTTCTTATGTAGCAGTGAGGCACAAATATCCCTGTGCATTGTGGTGTATTAACTTGTGATCATTATCCTATAATGATTAGGCAGGCATGGACCCATCAGCCTAGTTGAGAATGTGTAGATGTCTCTTCCAGAGTTTCTAGGTTTTCTTCAGAGATAAATTATCCAGTCTCAAAATGACTGGCACCAATCTGGAAACTAAACCAAGAAGGAGGTCAGGAGTTCTCAGGTATGCAGATTTTCACTTAATCCTGTGTTGTTTGGAGCCCGCTGTTTCAACCTCTCAGGAGAGGAACTTTACAGGATGTTCGTCAGTGTTGCCTGGCTTTGGGGGATGGATGAGAGACTCTTTGATAACTCTTCATAGGACAGTCTTCAAATAATCTTCTACCTTTGAACCACTGCAATACCCCTGTATTATAACCCACTTCCTTCTCTGCGCCTTTCCATCACCAAGCCTATCTTCCTGACAGTTAGGTGTTCGTTTTCTCAGTTCTGCTGAGTTCCATCCACATTCCAATTTCAAAATTATTGTTGACATATATCTTCTATTAGCTTCTTAACTCTCCTTTTTGATGCTTATATGTTTATGACTTTTAAAAATATTTAATTGTAATATTGACAGAGTTTCCAGAAAACATGGGAATAAAACATGTGCTCAACCACTTGTTTAACAGGTTCCGCTGCTTTTTGAACCAATTTCTCATTAATGAAAATTTCCACCTAACTGTTGCCCTCAGTGCACTGCAGTGCTCTTCATTTCTCTCTTATTATAAAACCATGGAAGTTTTCTCTTCTAGAAGGTGGGCAGCACCTTTGCACAATTTTACTGTCTCTGACACCAATCACCTGGTTAATTGTAAAATAATCTGAGATTAGCAATATTTCTATCTGCAGCCACCCAAACAGGAACTCTATCCAAGTAATATAGAAATCATCACTATGAATGCATTAACTAAAAATTCTTTCTCTCAGTGTGCAACGGTTTAAACTTGAGTTTTTAAATATATAGAATTTATAAGCAACTTTTCCATAGAACGTTCACTTTCCTAAAACATGTTATATTGAGTCCCTGTTGGCACTTTCTTTCAATATAAACAAATTTACAGCTCTATTTTTTATCTCTGAAAATCTTAGTGTTGCTATTTTTTAGGTATCAGAAGATACTCACTGTATTATAATGAGCCACACAAATGCATTAACCCAAAACATGAATTTGGAATCCCTGCTAGAAAAGTAATATTTTTTTTTTTGTCCAGCATATTATACCACTGAACTTGCATGTGAAAAGTAGAAATTTCCAGCTCAGGGCTGTAAAGAAGAAGAAGGAGGAGGAGGAGAAGGAGGAAGGAGAAGGAGGAAGGCAAAGGGGAAGGGGTAGGGGAGAGGGAAAGGGGAAGGAATAAGCTAAACTGCATGCATCAAGGAGAGACATTTCTTTTGCATCTGAACAGTTAAGGAATTGGAATTATAGGATATAGGGAGAGTATGGGAAAGGAGTCAGAAACATTGTGTTTATTCTGTATTAATTTAAAAATAAACAGGGTAATAAGCGCTAGACTTGAACTCTTGGGAAGGAAAAAAGAAAATTGAATCAGAAAAAAATACAAACAAGACTTTAATTATATCACTAGTATTTTATTTCTTAAAAAAATAAATCTAAACTAAGTATGACAAAATGGTAGAATATATTAGAGTATATGGTAGGTATGTAAGTATTCATGTTGTTTCTTTCTCTACCATTACATGTTTGAAATAATTCATAATTTAAGAACATGTAACAACAAAATAATATGGTCTAGTGCTTCTGAACTGGCAAATTATATCCATATTTTACTTAGAGGACTAGGTCTATTGTTGGAAGTTTATGAATATCAGCTTGATCAGACTTTTCCCAAATCATGGGACTTAATCTAAGACTTATCCCAACTCTGCCCAAAGTTGACACTGTATCTGAGAAGTAAGTTAAAAAAAGAAAGAAACTAATAAAGTAGAAAAGAAGTGATAATTATCTTCCACTAGAAAAGCAGAATAATCAATATATCAGCAGATATTAGAGAACTGCCAAAAAATATATAACGTTCTTTTCATTGTACCATGCTGCACTCCCCCGTCTCAGACTTGTGTCTTCTTTGTGTATTTTGTATTTTGTTTTCTATGTCATGTCTTACTTTCTCATCTATTTATTTACATGTCTTGTTTCCTCATTAAGTCTATAATTATCTATATCTATAGTTGTAAAGTATAGAGTTGGTAATATGATCATTTAATATCATTTCTGATTTGTCATCATAAAACACAGATTTTTCTAAACTTAATTAAGGATTGGAGGAACTTTTTGTTTATTTTTTTAAAACACAGCACCCCTGTTGTCATCTCACGGTACCAGTATCTCATGGAATATGCCTTGAAAATGATAGATTAGATTATCCCCTAAGGTGCACTCAAGGGCTAATATTAGATGATTCCATCATTTCCTTGAAATATGCCCCTTCCTGTGCTGGTGGTGGATGTTCTGCTGCAGCTTATTAAACAGCAGATGCTTAGGTATCCTGCTGTCATCCAGGGAGCAGGTTTATTTTGTAGCAAGTGACACTTCCAGATGGTGAACTGGATGCAGTCTAGCAAGCTGTTGATGAAACGGCTCAGGAAATGGTGTAAGGCATTTGTGGGCAGTTCGAATTTCATTCAAAATTAGATATTAACACCATGTTTTACACATTCAAATGGTTTAAAGCTAAATGCCAGGGTTCAGCTTTGTAAAAGCCATGCTTTGTCATTAAACTTCATACATTTCTTCTATTAGCATGCTATTTTGATAGTAGACTTTGTAAAGTGTTGTCAGTTCTGTCATACAAATAAACACTGGCCTATCTAGTCTACTAACAGTGATTCACCTCTTTTAGCCTATCCACATGTAGCATTTTATCTCTTCAGCATGGAAAATTAGAGGTTTTTCTAACTCTTAATTTTTGTTTATTTTCAAATAAAATATATTATTATTTAACTATTTAAACTAACTTTTAATTTTAAAATTATTTCAAAATTATAATATATTATGGGCATTTCAAATTATATAATTTCTGTGTGTTAAGGTACAGACCTAAAATGATAACAGAAAGCATAAAAACTCCTAAATTGAAGAAAAAAAAGAACTATAATTGAATTTATTGGGGTGGTGCTGGTTTGCAAAACCATACAGGTTTCAAGTGTGCACCCAATGAAACATCCTCTGCACACTGTATCATGCACCCACTGCCCCAAAACAGTCTTTTCCATCCCCTTCTTCCTCCCTTTTGCCCACCCCAACTCCCCTTCCCTCTAGCTGTCGCCACACTGTTGTCTGTGCTTCTTGAGATAATTTTCCATTCTTTATATAAATATATCTAGCTATAATAGAGAATTGGCTTCACATAAGTCTACACTGGGAAGAATAGATTGTTCCATCTGTGAACAGATTTACCTAATTCCAGAGGGAGACATTTATGCATGTGGAATATACATAGAAATATCTCTTTAGGGTAAGTTATAAAAACTTCATTTGATAAAGTACCTTTATAATTATTCACTACTTTTAATGCTCTGAAGCAAAACAAAACAAAGTTAATTATTATAACACTGCAAGAAGTTAAAACCCTTTTAAACAAAATGTATTATTTTATTACAGAGTATATTTTCAGCAATTTAAAGATTCATATCAGCATTACTTTATTAGACTTTATGATTTATTTACTATAGAAGAAAACTTTTTTTTTCTTCTGGACAAGAAACAAAAATAAAATAAAAGACTTTAAACCTACTTCTGTACATAAAATATCAGCAATTAGCTGACAATAAAAAAAGATCTCTGTTTCTCTTTCTTTTGATCATATTTTCTCTATTAAATTTAAGATTTTGAACAAAACTGTAACTTACATTTATAGCACTCAAAGGGGAATAATGTTTAACTATTCAGATGCAAGAGAAACTTCGGGTAATTTATTATTGTATTTTCAGTTATTAAAACCTATGCTATGAAAGAATTCAAAAGATTAATTCATAAGAAATGTGTAGAAAATATTAGTCGCTTTACAAAGTTATTTTCCAGAATCAATACAGCCTCCTACATTACAGATTCACACTCACCCTTTTTCAAATAATCCTAATTACCATTTCATATCTAAACATTAAAAAAGTAACCTATTGCAGATCAATACTTCACCACAGATGCTTTTAATGATAGCTATCCATATCTCACAGCTTTTGTTTGTTAAGCTGATATGAGAAAATTAACTCTGCTTTTCCTGGCTTATGATCTGTATTCACGCATGAACCAGCAGTAAAGATCAGATAAAAATAATAATAAACTTAAGCTAGGGAAATTGAGATTGTTTTAAACAACATATCATTTCAAAGATATAAAAACCCTGATGGTTAAATCCTTTTCCTTTTGCTTCTTGCAAGCACTATCTAATGCATTTATTTCCCTCAACCTTCATTGGAGAATCTGTCCATTAAATTAAACCACGGAAACACAGGGCAGATGAGTCTTCGTTCAGGGAACTAATAAACCCACTAAGTCATGAACAGTACATCAGATGAGCTGTAGTTTTTCACCTTTCTTACACACCTGGGAGGCATTATACAATTTTTCCTCTGAAGAGGACTTTTTTCCTTGTCCAGAGGAAATACTTTTCTTACACTGGCTCTAAATAATGAGCCACTTTAAGGTAACTCTGTGCAGAGGGACTGGTGTAGCAGAAGTACATCACTGGATGTGTGCTGTTAGAAACCCAAGCTTATTACTTTGAGGTATCAAATGATGCTACAACTCAAAAATTCCTAAAGCTCTATCTGTTTGCCATGCAATGAGATAAGTGACGAATAAGACATTCTAATATAGCCCTGCTGGCTTCATGCCAAGGCCTGTGTGAAACAGAAACCTGCTGCCCATAAAAAACTCTTGTGAAATACTTGCATGAGCATGGATTTGGGGGAGATTATAAATATGTCCTTATTGCATGAGAGGTTAGGTTTAATAGAACATTAAATATAGTTAATAAGAAAGTTATTCTGACAATGGATAAAAAGAACATAGTCAGTTGAACTGGGGAATGAAGAAGAGCAAGAGATGAAAATTTAAGCAAACCCCAGCTATTTCAAATTAAATAATAATAAAATCACTAGAGATATTTGAATATGTATGATGTAACATTTATTTACCAAAAAATGCAAGGAATATATAGAGATCTTTTAAAATATATTTTATGGTTTTCAAATTGTTCAAATATATATATTTTGATAAATTAGCTATTTCAAAGAATGCATCTCTGTACAATTCTGGGAGTCTGAGGATATTTATGTGTGTATTAAAAAACTAAGAAATTGGAATTGCTAAAATGCCATTTACTATGAAATCTGATTTTTGTGATATTTGAATTGATGGCTTCAAATGATTATGTGAAATAATTCTAACATTTTTTAATAAATAAAACAAGTTGAAATAACAAAAGGGGTGGGATAAGCTACCCATTAATATTTTATTAGTTATTGTTGGCCAGTGGGTTTCTCTTTTTGTGGGTTTGTAGGTGAAATTCTGACAAGATTGGAGAAAGAAGGCCAATAGGAAATTAAACCCATATAACTTTAGCCTGTTTATTTCCAACTTCAGATAACATTTCTTATGATAATTGGCCACATTTTTAGTAATAATAATTTTTAATAAAGTATCAATAAAAAGATAACATTGATAAATACCATCCTATTTTGAGAGAATGGGTTGAATTGAACCAAGATACATTTGACAGAATTAAAGATCTAGGCTTTTCAAAAAATAACTAGCTTCTGGCCAAGATGGCAGCATAGATAAACATGACTCACCTCCTTGAACAGCCACATTAAAATTACAACTAAACTATAGAACAACCATCACTCAGAACCATCAGAAATCAAGTCGAATGGAAGTCTGACAACTATGGAATTTAAGAAACCACATCCATCCAGACTGGTAGGAGGGGTAGAGACATGGAATGATCTGGTCCCACATCCATGTGTGGTGGGGAAAAAGTCAAGAGGGATATCTCGAGAGTGAGGAATTTCAGGGTTGTGCCAGGGCCCCCAGCCCAGGGTTCCTGTGCCGGGAAGATAAGTCCTCACAACTTCTGGCTGCAAAAATCAGTGGGGATTGAATTGGTGGAAAAAAAATTCTGGAGTCCCAAGCCATTCCTCTTAAAGAACCCACAAACAGGCTTACTCAGACTCACTCCCTCTGAGCTCCAGCATGGAAGTAGCAGCTTGAAAGGTACCAGAGGTATACAGGGAGAAACTGAAGTGTGTGGCATCAAGGCAAGCAGAGACCATTGTCCCTTTTCTGAACCGATGCCCCACAGAGCCACAGAGCCACAGAGCTGGTAGGCTGGTGCCATACCTGAGACTTCATCAACATGGCTAATACTGTTTAGCCCACGCTAGAGATCCCCAGAGACTCCAACCCACCCAACATACAGACCCACCCAAGCTTCTTTTCCATATGAATGGTTGGTCTTGACTCATGTTTCACAACTTCATAAATCCTCTCAAACAACAATAGCTAACCTCAGTGAGCCTCCATCTCCCATACCTCCTGCTAAGTGGCCGCAGGCCTGGCATTAGCAGCAGCCAGCCTAGACTCAAGCTGAGCTTTGCCTGGGAATATCCAAGTCCAGCACAAATACCAGCCATCTCAGATTGATTTATATCTTAGGCACGGTGGCCCCGGGCAAAACACAAGTGGGGACTGACCTTGCCTTGCACTGCCCAGGAAACCCCAGTGCCTGTGCATCCAGTGGACAGCTATAGACAATGTCAGAGCACCACCACCCTGGCCCTGCACAGCTGATCCACTGTGGAAGGCAGGGATTTGTGGTCAGGGTCATAGCCAGTGCTTGCATCTGACTGACCTGGGTAAATCCTTTCCATTGACCTGCCAAAAAAAAAAAAGAAGAAGAAAAAAAAACAAGGCTCAACTACAGGAGCAGGGTATACTCAGCCCACATAGAAGGTGGGCTGAGTACCCACCTTGGGTAATAGGGGAGACTATGCCACTGAACCCTACTGGACACCTACTACATTAGGCCATACTACAAAGGGAGGAAGTCATATAGCAGCTCTACCTAATACATAGAAACAAACACAAGGAGGATTCCAAAATGAAAGACAAATAAACATGACCCTAATGAAAAAACAGATCAAAACTCCAGTAAAAGAATTAAATAAAATGGACATAAGCAATCTATCAGATGCAGAGTTCAAAACACTAGTTATAGGGATTCTCAAGGGACTTAGTGAGGACCTCAGTAGCATAAAAAAGATCCAGTCAGAGACGGAGGATACACTAACTGAAATAAAGAACAATTTACAGGGAAGCAACAGTAAAGACGATGAAGCTTATAATTAAATCAGTGATTTGGAACATATGGAAGCAAAAAATAACCAATCAGAATAACAAGAAGAAAAATGCACCTCCCAAAATGAAGATAATGCAAGCAGCCTATAGGACAATTTCAAGTGTTCCAACATCACATCATAGGGGAGATGAAATGAGAAGAGAAAGAGCAAGAAACTGGAAATCTATTTCAAAAAAATTATGAAAGGAAACCTCCCTAATTTGGAGATGGAAATAGACATGCAAGTCTAGAAAGCACAGAGAATTCCAGACAAGATGGATACAAAGAGGTCCACTGCAAGGCACATCATAATTAGAGTGCCAAATGTTACAGATAAAGAGAGAATCTTAAAAACAACAAGAGAAAAGAAGTTAGTTACCTACAGGGGAATTCCTATAAGACTGTCAGTTGATTTCTCAAAAGAAACTTTGCTTTCTAGAAGGGATTGGCAAGAAATATTCAAAGTCATGAAAAGCAGGGACCTACAGCCAAGATTACTCCACCCAGCAAAGCTATCATTTAGAATCGAAGGGCAGATTAAGAGCTTCCCAGACAAGAGAAAATTAAAGGAGTTCATCATCACCATATCATTATTATATGCATTATTATATGAATGTTAGAAACTTATTTCAGAAAAAGATCAAAATATCTATCAACACTTGAATCTAAAAAACAAACTAAGCAAACAAGAACAGAGACAGAGTTGTGTATACAGAGAGTATTTTTATGGTTGCCAGATGGGGAGGAGGTCTGGGGGAATGGGTGAAGAGGGAAGGGGATTAAGAAGATGAATATGTAGTTACGGAATAGCCATGGGAATGTAAAGTACAGTGTAGGAAATGGAGGAGCCAAGGAACTTATACATATGACCCATGGCCTTGAAAAACTGTGAGGATTCCCTGAGGGGGTGCAGGGAGCTAAATGGAAGAGGGCAAAGGGAGAAAAATTGGGACAATTGTAATAGCATAATCAATAAATATAATTAAAAATAGTCTTTAAATGTAAAAAAAACCAAAAAAACCTCGCTCCTGTTTTTAAGACCACAATTTGCAATTCTTTAAGTGGAAATAGATTTAAAATGTAATTTATTTATCAGAAACAAATTGAATTCAATGGCCCTTTGCACCTTAAGATTTTAGTGCAAATAAGTATAAATAAAAATCTCTGTTGTTTATATATTATTTTTTTTAAATACACAGTTTAAATAATAAAAAATTTAAAAGTGTCATTATACCTACCAGTTTATAAATTGAAATTAAAAATTGTTTGGATTATATTAATAGTTGCCCAGTCTCTCAGAATAACCCATTCACCTTCTTGACAGTTACAAGCACTTTCTAAACTTTGATCAATATAATCTATAGGTGCAATATCCTTGGGAAAAAAGGCACCAAAATGGGGGAGAAGGAATACCTACCTGAATGGTATCCCAGGAATCTCAATAAATTACCACATGTAGAGAAATAGACTGTCTTATGGAAGTTTAATCACTGGCTGCTAGGGATTGAGTAATATATATACTTATCTATCAATTCCACTTACAAAAAACATTTAGAGTATGTTTTGGAGCATATATCACTTGTCAGTGTGGTCCAAATGATAGACTGTTGGTGAGTTGATAAAATTAAACCAGAAAAAAGAACACATCTAACCAAATGCTTCAATGAAGTTTATTTTTCTATTTCGGTGAAAATATTTTGAATTTCTTAAGGCTGTCTACTTTAAGACAAGTTTTGTTTTGACTTCAAAAAATAGGGACATAGTCATATGGCCATAATTCTTAAGGATGCATAGATATATCCAATAAGTGGGATAGAAGAATTAAGTGTCAGTTTGTATTTATGGAAATTCCAAAATTGTTCAGAAAGGAATTTAGCAGTTGTAGGAAGCCTCTCTGAATTTCAAAATTCCTATACAAGCATATTCTTCTTCTGATAATGTTTGCATATGTTAACTATATATAATGTATTTCCTTGAAAGTTATATCATAGTATTTTCAATTTTTTTCTCCTACAATGAGAAAAACAATTTCTTAAAAATTAATACTTTGAGAAGCAGAAATCTGTAGTTTATTTTGTCCTAATAAAAATCATGACAAAGTATGCACCATATACCCTTCTAGCATCTAAAATATCAAATAATAAAATTTGAATAAAATTAAACTTCTGGCTTAAATTAGTTGCAGCATAGGCTTAGGTTTTATAAAAAATTAAATTGCAGAACTCAAAATACAATGTTTTAAGTTATTAAACCATTTTTTTCTCTCTCATCAAGTTCTGGAGATGAACATTAAGTTAGATGAGTCTACTCATCTAACTACTCCAGGAAATAAGTAGGGTTCCAGGTTCATTTCACATTTTTGCTTAGCCTTTCCCAAAGCGTCATTCTCATCTGCATTGTTGAATGGAAGTCAACACTTTTCTCTACTGTAACCTGTAGGGAGAGAAAAGGCAATTCAAATGAATTTCATTTAACAAGCTAGTTAGATGTTCATTCATTTTCACGTTCTACTGAAGGAAAAATAGTCATAACTGTAAGGGAGGTTAGAAGATGTCTCAGTAATGATGGCCCCAGTAAAAGTCTATTGAAATGGAAGAATGGATTTGGGGCAACAGCAAATAAATGAACACAAATGTTCTTCGTTATTCCCACTTGTAGACTCATTCCACATTTTGTTACATCTTGCTCAGTATAGAATCTCTTACTGAAGTATACTCCTCTCCATTAAGCCTAAATATGACTTTTTGCAATATGATAATCTATGCGCTAATAGACAGTTTATATGACCACCTCTCACCCAGAGAAAAATGTATCAGACTGTCATAGGCAAATGCCTGGTGGGGCAGGCATTTTGTTTGTTTTTTGTGGCAATAAAGTTCCCTCAAAAAACAGAAGGTTTTTCACCTTATTTTATTCCAGCTATTTTTTAATCCTCACCTGAGTTTATATTTATTGATTTTATAGAGAGGAAAATGAGAGAGAGAGAGAGGGAGAGAGAGAGAGAGAGAGAGAAACATCAGTATGAGAGAGAAACAATGATTGGTTGCCTTCTGCATGCCCCCTACCAGGAATCAAGCCGGCAAACTTTTGGTGTGCAGGACAATGTTCCAACCAACTGAGCCACCTAGCCAAGACTCCACTAAGTTTTTTGTTAATTTAACCAGTGCTCAAAGTTTTCCTCTAGACATATATACCTCGAGCCTACCAATTCTCCTATTTACTGGTTCTAGGCTAGACCTCTCTATCCTCGAATGACGTAAAGGTAGTTAAATTGATGATAATCTGAAACAATACAGTTGGATGAGCTTCCTGTGCTGCCTTAAAAGTTTAATTTGGAGGCCTTAGAGATAGGTTAAAAGTAACAAGCTCATCTTCTGCTATTTAGGATAAAGCGGCAGTTGGTGTTTTAATGCTCTTAGGACTGGGATTACTAGTTTCAACCTCAATGATTGCTGATTGCAGGCAGAGATTTGCTCTCTCAGTAGTGCTCTATCTTCCATCCAGGATTGCAGAAATTGTCATTTCTTGCCTGATCTTGGTTCTTTTCACTGGTAACTTTGCTAAAACAATAAAAAGCAGCCAAACACATCATTTGTCTGAATTTTTCTAACAAGTGCCAGTAAAGCTACAGATTTGGTAAGCATGTAGCCTGCTCCTGAAATTATCACAGGTGATCGCCTTACAAGTGTTTTGCCATGTCCTAACATGAGTCACTGTCTTCCCAGCCAGGATGCTCATGCCATCCCTTCTCGCTTTTTGTATAGCCAAGCTACTACCACAGGATTTCGGTTTTTCTTTAGTAGCACTTCACTTGCAGGTATCATCCTTTTCTATTAATGAAAGGCTAATCTTTTCCATTAATTAAAGACTGTGGTCTCTTTGATTACAAACACATTAGTTTAAATGAGTTATTTCTATCAGGCTGAAAAACATCATAACTTTGTGCAGTTCTTTCTATGAAGGAGCCCCAAGTTCTTTTCATTTGTCGCCATTGCTTCCCCTACAGTATCAGTTTCACCCATACGTCCAAAAGAAGTCGTTTTTAAGTGAAGTTTCTATTTCAGCCTATGGAAATAAGGACATCTAATTGAGGACAGGCAATTTTCCTTTTGACCAAGACACTCAAATATTATAAAGATTACAACCGCTATCCATATTCCATTAGAAAGAACTTTGTCGTTTGGCCGCACGTTCAGCTTCAGAGAACCCTCTAAGCAGATTTCCCTTCAAGGAGGGGCTTGCAGAGCTGGCTTCTTTAGAGTGTTTAGAGACATATTTCAGCTGTCAGTCCTTTCAGGTATTGTCTGAGTTGCAAAGAGTCATTTTGTCTAAGGCCAAGTGTCAGGCAGGGCAATCTACATGCAATGACTCATCCTTGTGGGGATAGAAGGTCTGGCTCCTTCACCAAAGTCCAGGACAGCCCTGAAAGCCTTTTCTGTTTCAAAGCCACCAGTGGGCTCAGCCAACTCTGGGCTGGGGAATGAGTTATCTCTCTGACCACGCTTATATACTTCCCTGTTTCCGCAGGTATTTTTCCCAAACACCATCCTTAAGATAATCAGCCTTCCCTCTAAACTCCATCTGAGAGTCAGCTTCCAGAGGAACCCAATAACCAATGATGATAAAGTATTTAATTGACACATACATAGTTCTTTCTAAAAATTAGCTAACCACATTAAGGCAAATATAAAATGTCCCTATACATGCCTCCCTCCGGATTCAAACCTGCCACCAACATAGAAATTTTCCCAAATGAGGAAGTTATCATCTATTCTTGTCCCTGTGATTGCAGTATCAAATACATAATGAGAATGAGAAAAATACATGGCTCTAATAATTTTAGTGTATATCCCCATGCCTGTTTGACAATATATTTACTATATTTGTATCTAAAAGCCACTGCCTGATAGGAGTAACCAGACTGCTTCTCATCCTTTCATTACAAATTCATGTCAAGTTAGTCGGCAAGAGTAACACTATAACCCTCTCCACTTCTATTTGTAATTAGTAGCTTTTGTTTAAATGACTTATGTCAAAGCCAATGCATCATATATCACTAGAGACTAAATAAGGAAGCTTTTAGTCAGCCTAATAAGCAATGCTGGTAAAAGCAAGAAACACACGCTGAGGAAGGAACATGAGGTCTGAGTACTTCATAAGACCAGGAGGATTTAGGCTACTCCTTTCCCTTTTTCAGGACAAATGGGGAGGGGAGAACTAGAGAGAGGTTGCCAGTGGGCATAAGAGTGAATTTCCCTCTGAACCAGGGGAGAAATGTTCCCAGAACAGAGAAACAAGCAAAAGTGGTAAGTTTCTGCCAGTCAGAAGGTAAGACATTACTCTGAAGAACCTGGCTTTTCTATCCAGCCATTACATTTCTTGAGTCAAATGAAGGCCAAAATTTTAATACATTCTACATTACATAAATTACCATAGTGTGTTTTGCTGTTCTGACCTTTTCAGTATTCCTTCTATAATTTGATTGGACAGCTATTATATTTGCTTTTTGTTTACAACGCTTAACCTGGAAGGAAGAAAGATATTGAGCCAAACAAGCAAAATACTAAAAAAAAAAAAAAAAAAAAATACACAGGACTTAATTAGAGGTATAATGTGCTGCAAGTCAGGGGAACAAAATGCCAATGAGTCTTGGAACTGCCTTATGAATTTCTTGATTGACAGAGGCAGCAAGAGCAGTGAAAGTGATAAGTAAAGTGAGGACAACTAAACCCAATTGTTGGTATTATTTAAAGGTCATTTACATTAAAATATTCTTCAGTGTATTAGATGCAGTAATAAAAATGTTTGAAAAATAAATTCATAATGGACAAATATGAAACATACTGTATTTTTAATGGAATAACTTTGGATAAATAAAATTTGGCCAAACAAATCCTATCCATCAGGTGGCATTTCTTGAGTGCCTAGAATGCACAACACGTTGGCTTAGGAACCGAGTACAAATAAGTATACTACATACTTTGAACATCTCGCAATCTCTGCTGAAATTGCCAACAAGGAATGTGTACTGACACGAATCCATGCAATTGAGTGATTTTCTCCAAGAGCATCAGCAACCCGAATGAAAAAGTAGTGGCAATGGATGGCTGGATTGATTAAGGCTTGGGCTTTGCCAGTTCTTGTAGTAGAAAAATTAGGGGACAAAGAAGCTGAGGTTGTTTGTGAACTGGTGGTTTTAATGAGTTCTACAAGGATGGTGAATGGATCATAGCATGTGAGGAAGGAAAAAAAAGACACAATGGACTGTAAAGGGAATATATAGTGTTGTAAAAGATGAAGTAGAGATTAACTTAGAAATAAGTGTAATACAAATGCTGTGAAGCTACCAATTTCTATGACAATAACAAGTTGTTTTGAATACTTAATGCTTACAATAAATACAAAAATAGGGTAGCATGAGTCAGCATTTTTTTCTTAGTCAATATTGTTAGTTTTTCTAGGCCATTTGCATTTTCATATACATTTTAACACCTGCTTGTCAATTTCTCCAAACAGGCCTTTGGAAATTTTAATTGAAACTGTGTTGATTTTAGAATCATTTTGGGTAATATCCAAATCTTAACTGTTATGTTGTATTCCAGTCCATGAATTTTGGATATTGTTTTACTTATCTAGGCCTCCTTAATTTCTCTCAGCACTTTTTGTTTCATTGCTTTTGTTTTTTAGTTTTCACTGTAGTGATCCTGAACATTTTTTGCTATTGTGCCTTAGTCAGTTATTAAAATAATAATAACAATAACTCAAGAACAGCAATAATAAACACCTAATATACATTGAGTTTGGCATTTGCTATAGAAATCCTTTTGCAAAATGGATTATTTTATTTTTATTTTTCATGAGGATGGATTAGCATGAGCAAAGTAAAAATAAAATACTTTTATTTGTAAATAATTCAATTGAATTGACCAGGACAAATATTTGTACATGCATGTTGGTTTAAGAAACAAAAATTAATAAAATGTATAGCAACAGTCAAAATTGTATTATGAAAAATAACTTATCTATGTATGGTCAAAAGACAGGTGTTCTGACCTATCCTATCTCACTAATTAACTATGTGACCATGATCAATTATTACAGCCTCTTTTGTCTATTGACTTTGGTTTTATTCATCTGCAAAATAGAAAGAATAAGCTGATTCCTAGATCCCTCCTAGTACTAAAAGTATTCTATTTTCAAAGATTACTGAAGGGTTTCTTAACCAAAAAGTGAATATTGCCATTTAGAAGTTCATCAAAATTTTTATATGTGTTCCTTTTGTAGAGGTGGAAAGCAGAGCAAATATATTTATATTTTGGAAACATGTGTTTAAATTGTGTTTTCCTCCAAATAAGGTATGTTAGAGTTATAGCCCGAAGTAACTAGAGCCATTACACATGCACTTTGTTTAGCTAAGATGAGGTAATACTGGAGTAGGGTGGGGCCCAAATCCAATATGACAGTATTCCTATAAGAAAACAGTCATGTACACACAGAGACCCACAGGGAGCATGTCATGTGATGAAAGAGTAGAAGATCAGAATTATGTAGCTGCAAGTCAAGTAACACTAAAGATTTTCAGCAAACCACCAAAATCTAGGGAGAGGCAAGAAAGAATTCCTCTACAGATTTCAGAGGGAGCACATTCCTACCGACATGCTGATTTTAGACTTCTAGCCTCCAGAATTTTGAGTGGGAGAGGAGAAAAACCTCTTGGACTTCTACCATCCAGAACTCTGAGAAAGTTCAGCCATCCAACTTGTGTTACATTGTGATGGAAGCCCTAGGAAACTAATACTTACGGAATACAGACTTTTATCCAAACTCTGTTGTTCCCAATATACGTGACCATGGTACTTAACCTGAATGAGCTTTAGTTTCTTCTGATGTAAATTTTGGATAGTGAAATTCACTTTATCGTATACTTTTGTGAATTGCATTAGAACAGAGTACATATAAAAGTAACTCAAATACTTTCTCACCATAGTAGGAATTTGACAATTTTATTTTTTATAATTTATATCACAGGTGTTCAAATTTAAACTGTTGGAGAAGCTTTATAAAATGTTGGTTTCTTAGTTTACCCCAACTTTATGCGTTAAATTTCTTGGAGTGCTTTTTATAAATTTATATTTTTAACTTTTTCCTGAGGTGATCATTATCTACTTCAGCCAACCTACTAACACCCTAAACATGCATTTGGGGGAGCCACTTATTTAAATGAGAATGGTTTCATTGTTGACCTAAAAAAAACCTTTTGCATCTGTAATATGAAATTATTGTTTTTAAATTTGCAGCACTCTTGCAAATAATTGGTTTCTTGAGGGTTTTTTTTTATTACCTCTTTAAAATTTCCTGTGGAAAGTAGTCTGTATACATGTTCTGTAAATTAGGATTTTCAAAGAAAAATTTTAAAGTTTGCATATCAAATAATAATCTTTAAAAAACATATTTTATAGTCTCTGACAGCTTATCAAGAGACCCACAAGTAGTTTATTTTTAAAGACTATGAAATAATTTTGGTAACATGTTTCACAAATTTGAGTTATAAGTTTCACTGATATTTTCTCAGGAATGTTATCATTGTCATAATAATATTTATATTCTTAAATAAAAATATGCTTAAATATAAATATTCTTAAATATAAATATGCTTAGTAGGTTTTTGTATTTTTTTCTTCTGTTGTGTATTATTTAACTTACATTATCAGGTTATAGAGTAGTTCTAGCTGAGGTTTGTGTGTGGGGTAGGGGGTCACTTCATTGTGCATATTACAAATTACATTTTAAAATTTGTGTTTTTATTGCATTGTGGGAATATATATATGTATATATATAGCTCAAAATCAATTCTTGAAAAGATGAAAGTTAGTAATGAAAACAGTCATAAATATAACATTCTAGACTTGCTATAAATAACTAGTGAGATGGATGCCAATACTAATATAGATTATGAATCTGCATGAGCTAGAGAAAATAAAACTGACTGCGATAATTTTACATAAATAGACTAAAATGACTTAAAAGTCAGGATTGGAAAGTGGGTTATATTGAACTAGAAATTCATTACCTCACATTTCCAGTATGTTATCAGTTATGAAAAACTTTCAAGGCAATCTCCTCTGTGGTAAATCAATCATATGTTTTCTAGAACAAGTTCTCAATTTGAATTCCATTGTAAAATTGACAAATTTGTCATGATTTAGTTACCATAATCATGGACATACCAAAGTTTTATTCTTTTAGGAAATCATAATCGATTATAATTAAGAAATGTTATTTCAGAGAATTATTCCTAAATACTATCCTCAAAGAGAAAACAGAATGGGTGATTAGCAAATGCCTTCATCAATAAAAATATATATGATAGCAGCTAGGGCATTTTACATTTTAATTAGATAACTGATGTGAAGAATATAAACAGCTCTTAACAGATATACAGTGTGTATTAGGTAAATATTTTTTAACAATTTACAGTCAGTTCCCCTTATTCTCAGATTCTGTATTTGTGAATTTGTCTACTTGCTAAAAATGTAACCCCCAAATCTATTCTTCTGGTATTTTTGTGGACATTTGAAAACATGCTTAAAGCAGCAAAAAATGAGTCACCTGACATACACATTTTCAGCTGAGATGGTACAGTCGCAGCTCCGCCTTCTAGATTCAGCGTTCCTACAGGGGTGACTGAGGATGGAGACAGCAGGGGGTGGTGGAGTGAAATGCAAGAAGATCCAGCTCTGAGATGAGGATTGAATTCTAACTTTGGTAGCCGGTAAGTGGGGCAGCCTCAGGCAAGTCACTTAACACTTTGGAACCTCATTCTCTCTTTTGCAAAAAAAGAAAATAGAATCTACCAGGATAAATTGTTTTTAAGATTATAATCTATGTGAGTTTTATGTATCTATATGTACATATTTCCCCTAAGGCAATGGCTCAGTATTTACAAAGTCAGTTTTTGACAACTTTATAGAACATAACTACTGTGCGTAATGAAAATTGACTATATATTGTCCGCCACTACAAAACTTTATTAAGGGAAAAAAATATTATTATCTAAAAGTTTCAAACTTAAAACTGTATAATTCCCGGTCCTTTTCCTGGCTCTGCAGCAAGCTTCCCATATAGAAATTTGGAAGACTCCGATCTGAGGAAAATGATAAACCAAAGAGTAAAACCTACAAAGACTGATAGGTAGGTGTCTATCCCAAAATGGTAAAATCCACAGTTATATAACAAACAGTGAACACCAATTTTTTCATTAACTTTTAAACATCTCGCTTCTGAATACACACTGGCAGTGAAGAAAAAGAATACCATAACAGAGGATAATAAAACAAACAAGTATGGTAGAAAGGGAAACTCACAGAGTATTAGAAAAACATATAGAAAAAAAATGTTTAATCTAAATTAATATTATCTGTATTAGCCATCTAGTGCTGATTAATAGATATCTCAAAATTTACTGGCTTAAAGCAACAATAAATATTTTTTATTTCCCACAGTTTGTGAGTCAGGAGTTTGGGAGCAATTTAGCAATGTGGCTCTGGGTCAGGATTTCTCACGATGTAATAATAATAGTCGAGGTGCTGCGGGGAAGTTCAGTCATCTGAAGATTTGACTGGGCTGGAGGACTCTTTCACATGAGTGGCAGTTTGGTGCCAATTTCTAACAAGAGGATTCAGTTGCTCCCCAGAGTTACTTGAATGTCCTCGTAACTCTGGTGGCTGGTGTCCCCAAGTGGTCCAAGAGAAAGCCAACACAGAAAATATGATGTCTTTTATGCCCTAGCCTCAGAAGAGGTTCCTCGGTATTCTACTGGTCATACAGGCTTATCAATACTCATTGCAGAAGGTGTCTACACAGGTGTGGTTTTGAGGAGACAAGAATCATCAGAATTTAGTTTGGAGAATGCCTGTTGCATCATCTATAAGAGATAGAGAAAAGTTGGAGAAAAGTTAAGTTGGAGAAAAAAGGACCCAATAAAGAAACTTTCTAAAACTAAAGGTAGATTTTCAGAAATTTAAATTTTGATGTCAAATAATTGTAATTCAATGAAAAAAAAATTAAACTCCAGAAAGTAATAATTTTAAAGAACTTTTAAATGTTAGAACTAAAAGACAAAAAATTGGAAATTTTTGAAAGGAATGAGTTTGTGAAAATTGCCTAGAAAGCTGCCTGCCAAGAAATTCTCTCTTCCCGGTAAGGCATGCAGCTCCTCCTGCCATATGATAGAGTCTATTTCCACTCCCTCTGAAGCTGGGCTTGCTCAAGATGTGCTTTGATGAAAATTTGGGAGCAGAAAGATCAAGCATTTATCTCTGCTAACTCCTCCCCATCTCCTATCTTTCAGGGCTTGAGTTCACCTCATGAGCTTCAGCTTCCTACAGTTATTTTTCTATAGTTCTTTGTCATTATTGACATTTCTGGATAGTTACAGGGAAAGTTAGATGCCCCCTCCACCACCACCATTCAGCAGAGAGGTGCTTTATATGAGCCCAGGAATGATAAAACATGAGAATATCTGTGGGTGCACTAAGGCAAGACTTGGATGCTGCAGATGCCCTATTCTTTCTATGGTAGGTATAGTGGATGACAGTTAGCACATCAAGGACTGCCTAGACAGCTAGCAGTGTTAGGAGATTAGGGGATGATAGTGGCAGCTAAGGATCTTCATTTGGTAAACATCCCAGTTCAGGGGGCAGATGGGACCTAGCAAATCTGTTGGGACTGTAAGTAAATTAGAGTTCATGCAGCCCATCCCTTGAGCCACACAAATCTACTCACATTCCCAACAATAATGTGAAAATAAGATTGCCACACTTTTTCACCAAGAATAGAGCTAAAAAGCCAATCATTTATGTCTTGGTGCAGAATTCTAAAAAGCACTGCAGAGGGTTCATGAACAATACATACCGCAATCCCTATTGCTACAGCTGCACCTGAGACATAACTGATGTTTCCCTTCCAACCAATTCTACATTACCATCTCCTCCCCACTTTGACCAGTATTTCACCTTGCTTAGTGAAGTAGTCAAGTGATATAGGTCTTCATATCCCAAGGTCTGAGTGTGATTATATTGCTCATGTGAAGTTGAATTTCCTGCGTAGACATACCAAGAAATGTTACAGTGAAATTTGCTCATTCCATACATATTCTTTCTTTCACCCATTGTGCTGAGCACTCCAGCTTCTCTTGGTTACAGGGTTATCTATACCGATATTCCAGTAATACATTCTTTGCTTGGTAAGCTTCTTGAATGAGGAGTCCAATATGGCCTAGTGATATTTACAACTTTCATTCCCATGAAAATCTTGTCATTTCTTCTGGTGGAAATTACCCTGATGGTAAACAAGACCTCTATTTCAGCAGTTACTGGATGGGGAGAAATGGTCTATAAATTCTACAGGTTGATCACTGGTAGGCATAATCAGGGAGTCAGTCACATTTCTTCCTCTTCTTACCTAGAGCCTTTGGAATACAGCTTCATGTATCAGCCGTTGGATCAGCTCATACACCATCTCCAGGAGAACAATGCATTGGAACTCACTGTATTTTCCATAATGGCCACAACAATATCTTCCATTCCATATGTCGTTCTGCAATGGAACTTTGTCAATTTCCCATCAGGAGTTGGAGTTTAATCCTTCAGTCTCCCTCCAGCTCCATGATTCTGAGCCAATCTGAGTGTTATGTTGAACAAATACAGTGTAAGTAGTGATAGTATGCACAGGCTGGATCATTAGAAGTTTTATAGTTCCCATGTGTCCCTTTTGCAACATCAGTATTGACTATTCCCTTCCAGGGCATGCCCAGTAACCCTGAGCTTCATGGGAAATCCGTGTGTAGATTCTCCAGTTATCATCCCCAGCCAAGTTCCTGACATCAACTCTCAATCATGTGAGTGAGCTATCAACCCCATCAGCCCTCTGCAGCCCCAGGTATAGCCCAGCCTCAGCCTCAGCCCCAATATCTGACCTAAACCAATGGCACATCTCCAGTGAGGACATTCCATCTGAAACTAGTTAACCAACAGGGGAGAGAGATAATTTTTTCACATCATTCAGTTTAAAAGTGGTTGATAGATGACCAGAGAGGGCCTCAAACACTTCAAGTGGATATTAGCAAAGACTTCAATAAGCCATTCCATTATGTTATAAGAACGATCATTTCAGATAATAGAAAACATTGTAAGGTCAGAAAATCCCATGGCCATACACACATTATCAAAAGTCACTTCCTTATATGGTTTCCTTAGTTAGAGACAATGCTGTGTGGGAGGGGTATTGTCATTGGGTCAGTAGGTAATAGGTAGTAGGTAATTCAGTCCTTGTAACAATAACTGCAATTTTTGACAAATACATAGCTTCCAGCCATGCCACCATAGCTATTCTGCTCACAGGCCCATTTTGCAAGTAATGGGATAGCCAAGGAAAAAGACTTGCTAACATGCACAGTATAGGTCATCTGTCACCTGCTTCTTTAGAGACTGTTCTTTGGTAAAATTATAATGGTGGGCACTGACATGATAAAAACAGATCTTTATACTTTTTGCCTTCTCTAATAAGTCCATCCATATCACTCTTCTCCAGACATTCTAATTCACAGCCTTCCATTCTTATTTTTTCCCAGTCATTATCTACTACAAAACATTTCATGTACATCCATATATTAGACAATGTCTCCACTCTGTGCAGAATGGTTGACTAAGTATTTTGCTTCCAGTTTTGACCCTTGATGTGATTTGATTTGGCTACTATTTTTCAGGGCCACCTATGAATGAGGGTATAACAAAAGAGCAGCCTTTTTCCAGAGAGTGTATATATATATATATATATATATATATATATATATATATATATATAGAGAGAGAGAGAGAGAGAGAGAGAGAGAGAGAGAGAGAGAGAGAGAGAGTGGGGTCCATCTGTAAGCCAGGCTTAAGTCTCTTCTTCCTCTGTCAATTGGTTGAAAGTTATCTTCCTTAAGGACATAGTTGTGAGTTGAAGGATAAACATCAGGTAAACAGAAGTAAGTGACAAGGGAGTCTGGGCCATCTGTTCATTTAATTTACTTACACTTTCTGAATGTTTCAGCCCACACCTGAATGTGTCAGCTCCATTAAATATGTAATTGCTTTAGCACCTGCTTAACCTTAGGACAAGCTGAATTCAAAATAGTTTATGCTCATGGTAGAAATTTCTGGTTTCATAATTCGGTGGTGTTTCTTGGTCACATGCTCAGACAAAATCAGTTGCTCAGATGAAAGCAGTTGCTGGCATATGCATGCAAAACGTTACTTTTCTAATGGAGGGGAATTCTCTGCTCTGGTGGGCATGGCTTTGCTTCAGGCCTGTGTGTGATTATCCCACATGTCCAGAACTCAACACAGCATCTTATCTACCACTGATTCCTCTAGCATAGCTTAGTCAATGGACTAATGGCTGCAATAGCAGGGCAACCTGCTCTGAAGACTGGCCTTAAGAACCTCTTTCAATACTGACAGCGTTTAGAAGCTGCTGATCAATGGTTTGGAGCTATATTCTCAAGCAATGTGCATGTTGCATTCATAATGCAAAGGGATGTGTCATGTACAGTGACTCTTCCTTAGTGTTATATAGTCGTATAAGCAACAACTTATCTTTAATTTAATGCAGGATATCCTGGAATGCCCCAGGTTTCTGAATCCCTAAAAATTTCTCTAATCTAGCAGACCTCTAATTTATATGTATTTATTACCACCTTCTGGTATTATTGCAGTGTCACAGTGCTCACTTAAATGTAAGACACTTTTACTGTTTACCAATCCTGTAATCAGATCTTTGGTCTGATTTTCAAAAGAATCTGCCCAGTGACTAAAAAATTAAGTCTTAAAATCTACCATAGAGACTTTTTGGCTTTGGCAGCCTACTTTAACTTGGCAATTATCTTTTTATAAGATCTCCAAAGCCATAAAAAACAAATCTTACCACATTATAAATGTTTAATAATTTTTGGCCTTGTATTGATCAATTACACTGCCCTTACACTTATACCTCAAGTGAACATGACTAACTATAAAGTTATTGACTGCAAAGATTTATAAACACCCTACTTATCTTAAGTCCTATTTCATTCAAATAGTGTCAAGCCCACTCTAAAATTCATCCTGCAGATTGACTTTCCAGGGCCATTGCTGGTCAATTGTTTCAGCCCAAGTTCCCTTGAAATTGTGGCTTTCGCTAAGACTTGCATGCTAATGCTTTGTTGCTGGATGACATTCAAGGTAGTAAAGATGAAGGTAAAACTGAAAGTGCAGCAAAGATGGAGAAAAAGCAAATCAAGGCTTCCCAGTTGTACAGGGTGTCATACATGGGCTTGGACTTTGGACCTATTGCAACTTTCGCCGCCGTGGAAATGATAGAGACTGCTTAGCTGTTACTCCAGGAGAGGTGAGACAGCTGGCAGTGTTTTTAAGTTTAGTGATGAGGCAGAGAAGGCTGCTATGGTCATATACTCTACTGGTCAAACAGCAGAGAAGGAATGTGGCAATCAGTGAATCTAATTTAGGTGAATTCATTGGACCCAATAACATAAATTATAAAGACTAAATATAAATTATGAACATTGCTGGTGGAATTATAGCTTGTTTTTTATTATTAAATTACTCCACTCATGTGAATTAATGGTATTTACTGGTATCCTTTTCTTCAGATATTCAGAATACCAGGAATTTACATACATTTTTCTCTAATCTTTACTCCAACAATGATACAAGTATTTCCTCCAGGCTTGAGACACCATAACTAAAACTGAGAGGTCAAATAACCTGCCATTGTCAGATAATTAGTGTTTGTGATTTCAACTAAGGTTTGTTCATCTGAGCTTAAATTTCATGTGTTTTCACCTACATGTGACAAATCAATTAAAAACAAATTTTGCTTGGTCATTGTTTTGTAGTATTAAAAACAAGTCATGAATATCTATTTTGTCTTCTTTAAAACTTGCAGAATAAGTATGTAAGAAAGCTGAAGCTCTGAGAGGCCAAGCATGATATCCAAGTTCACATTCCTGAGGTGCACAAGGTTAAAGACGTACTTCTTTTTATTTCTAGGCTCTCATTCTTCTTCTTTTTTTTTTTTTTGGTATATTTTATTGATTATGCTATTACAGTTGTCCCATTTTTCTCCCCTTTATCCCCTCCGCCCTGTACCCCACCCCATCATCCCCACACCTCTTAGTTCATGTTTACAGGTTGTACACATCAGTTCTTTGGTTTCTCGATTTCCTGTACTATTCTTAGCCTCCTCCTGTCTTTTTTTTTTTTTTTGGTCAACATTTTCCTGCTACCACTTCTGTCACTGGCCTGAAAATTCAATAAACCAGCATAAGGACTCCAGGAGCACAGAAACATTTTTAAAATGTGGCTCAACTTTATACTATGCATCACATTTGCCGGTGCTCATGGTTCCCTTCTGCTTGCTAATTTTTTTCAAGGAAAAGATGACAAAAATCTATGAAGAGCTGCCATTGTACAGGTTTTACTCAGAAAGCATTCTTACTAATGGAAAACACAAACAAAGGCAGTAACTCACATTCTCTAAGAAGAGGGAGGCTCTGTAAGTTATTTTAATATTTTATTTATTTATTTTTAGAGAGAGGGAAAGGGAGGGAGAAAGAGAGAGAGTGGAACATTAATGTGTGGTTGCTTCTCACACGTACCCTACTGGGGACCTGGCCCATAACCCGGGCATGTGCCCTGACTGGGAATTGGACCAGTGACCTTTTGGATCACAGGGCAGCACTCAATCCACTGAGTTACACAAGCCAGGACTGTAAATTCTTTTGCAATGATTACTAAATTAGCATTCTCTCATTGCATGCATTGAACGTCCTAGATGTAACAGGATGACCTGTGGTAATAATATAGGTTATTTGAGAATTTGTGGTGAGACGCACAAGCATGAACATGTGCTCCAGAGGCAGACAAAACTGGAAATTTAACCATGAGACTTAGCCAAAATTAATGAGGTTTTCTAATCTCAGTTTCCTAATACACAAAATGGAGATTTTTAGCTGGCAGATAAAATGGAAATATTTCACTTATGTCAGTGAAAGGAAACATTTGGAACAGGCGAAGCAGGTGCCTAGTTCCAGATTCCTCAATACCTGGCAGTCTTGAGGCTTAATTTCAATATTTTAAATGCCTATTTTACCATTTGTATGTTTCAGAAAAGGAAGGTGTTTATTCATTTTACTATCACTCCTCTTAGAGTCTTACAAAGTTAGACACTAGTAAAGTTAACTTTCAGTTGCTAACTAATTAATCTGAAAATGCCAAATACGTGAATTAAATTCTTATTGTCATTGTAAGTCACTCATTACCAATGAAGAGTTGTTTAAGGTTGTGTAAAACATTAATTAATTGTCTATCAAAAATGAGATGACAGGGATTTTTAAACTCTACATTTCAGTAGCAGATAGTATTTAACTCGAATCTCTAAACTAAGTCATTTTATGATAGAGATACAAAAAATGAGCCCTCGATTATTGGAAAAAAGTAACACAGCACAGGAGAACGACCCTATTCCCCATTTTTGTGGCAGCATGTGAAGCATGTTGCTGTGAAGTGAACAAACAAAGTCACATGTGGGGAGAGGCAACAGCTGTCTCCATAAAGCCTTTGGCCTCCTGCTGCCCCCCATCCTAGAGGCAGACGTGGTGGTTGATGGCTGCTCACCATGTTATACATTATTGCTTCATTGCCGGTGTTGCAAATGCTGACAGCAATTTAGCAGCCGCAAAGAAATTATTTGATTTACCCAAGTTCTTCTGCTACCATTCCAGAGTCTTGCCTGTCCTTGGTTAAATGGTGCCCTTGTAAAATTGCAAGGCAAAAAATAAACTGTTTTCCCCTTAACCAAATAAATATAGTGCTGTGATGTGAAATTACTAAAAAAATGTGATTTGAGGAAATTACAGTTCCTTGTTTAGTATGTATTGTGCATGCCCTACAGCCTTCCCTAACCAGTAGCTCCCAATTTCATTTAAATTGTAATGATTTTCTTTAAGGACAATTAAGTTGCCTAAGAGCAGTGCATGCATACTAATGCCGCAGAGCCAAGGCGCAGTGTAGAAGAGAGTAATAACTGTTTATTAATATGATAATTAAGTGTTAATGCTTAGCAACCTAATGATATCTGTTAAATAACTTACACTTTGGAGCCAAATCCTGGCAAATGGAATTCTCCTAAAAATAACAAAATGCAGTGAATATAAAAATAAATGATGCTAATCTGCCATTAAATCACATATATTTTCTGATTTGCATCGCATATGAGAGAAGTCCCCTATTTTCTCTTTTCTACCAAATATGTGAAAACAGTATAATTATCCATGCTTATTGCTGAGTATTATATGCATGTGGATGTTTATATGTATTCAAAAAGAAGAAGTAATAAAAATTAGAGATAAAGATGAATACCACTTTAGATTACTCTTTTTAAAACAATCCTTTTTAAAAGTATGCATTTTCTGGATTTTTCAAAAAATTCTAAAATAAGAAAATAAAACATCCAAAATATGTTACTCAAAATTTTAACACTTTTTATAGGTTCTCATTCCCCAGCCCTAAATCATCTTTCAACTCTTTCTAGGCTATTCCGTAAGTAACTTTATTCCATAAATAATAAATACTTCTAATTTTATCAGTATTTTCTAATTTTTTTCTTTTTAAAACTCACTTCTAAGTTTTTAAATCGGTATCCTTATTTTTTTCATTATTATTGTATCTTTAGACACACATACGTTTGAAAGTGTGACTAGTTTAGCCATCTACTCTTAATTTAACAGAGTTATAGCCAATGCTCACTGTTGGGAGAACAAGTAGAGATTGTCATTATATAACAGGGAACATTTGTTCTGCAAGTAAACATATAATAGACAAAACTGTCATACGTTACTTCCCTTTGCAAATTGTCGAACTACTTCCTAGGTTTAAATGAGACATCACAGTATTTTACTCATTGAGTGATTTGGAGTCTGTGATCTGCAGCCTGAACCTGATAGAGGAAGAAAATATCCCATCTATAGACACTCCTGAAATCCTATTTTTTATTATACTTTCTTAGGCATCTTTTTTCACTGTTTGCCTATCCATGTGGTAAAATATGCAAACTAAGTAGAGTCCTTTGAAAGAAGACCAAATGGCTTATGAAGTTCTCTGCAGAGAGTGCCATGTATAACTGTTGACAGAGCTAACGGAGAAATCAAATGTTTGGTTGATCAAATAAAAATGAGGACTAGGGACACATTAGATTTAATCACTAAAAAGTCCTTAATTGTTTTTAAAAGGGAAATATTCTTAGGGTATTAACAGCTAGGTCATACTGCAATGGACTGATGTACGAATTAAGTTAAATTAAGTCCAAAGAAATTAAAACCAAAAAAATTAATTTTCATGAGGCTTGGCTATAAAGGGAGAAAAGATTTATGGCATTACCTAGGGAGAGAATATAGAATTGAGAACTATTTTAAAGCTAATGTGTTTTCTTAAATATGTATAGATGTTTAAGAAATGCTCAGGAGAGATTGGTTAAAGATTAGCAGGAAAGAAATAAGAAGTGATGAGACAAGATCCCTGAAGAGGCAGGGGGAGATGAACCCTAAAACGAGGGCAGGTATTAGCCTTGAACCCTACAGGAGCAGCTCTGTCTCCGTAACCAAAGGAAAGGGGCTCTGGTATCATATTTGTTTTGTGAAGGTGGGAATCTCGCACTATCTCCTCAACTTTCTTGGTGAAATAAAATAAAAGAAAAGCACTGTTATCTAACCTTTTCTTCACCACAAATAGTTTTATGTTTGGTGTATGTCTCTTCAAAATTCTAAGTAGTGGAGTTTTCAATACACAGACTTTCACAGCCCACCTGTCATTGTTTTCCTTTTGTCTGCAGACCTCTCAGCCTTGAAGGTTGTAGCTGGTCTAGTTTGCCTTTTCTATTTCCAACTTCTGGCTTATTATCACCTCGAGTCTTCATTTGAATCTCTAGGGTAGTGAGGAATTCTTTTCATTTTGGACCCAGGTTCATTCCTTTGGCCTCCGGTCAAAATTATACTGACATACTGTCTAACTCCTTGAAACTTGGCTGATATCCATAATGCTAACTGGAGAAGACTTCTATCTCTTGGCTAACTCTTCTATTCAGAAAGGGGCATAAGTCATGCTTTGTCCATTAACGCATGCTAGATATTGTTTTTCTACTTTTTCTGTCGGACATTGGCTATTCGTTTCTTATCTTTTATAAAGTATAATAAAGATGAAAATTGCAGATAGAAAAAAGAAGATTGCTTTTGTTGTACATGCTAGGTACTTTTTGTGTGGAGGAGTTAGAACTTTTTTCGATATTCCAAAAGCTTGGAAGTCTTTTGTTATCCAGTTCATGCTTCCTAAGTAACAAATGAAGAAATAGAATCAATTTGATTAATTTGGAGTTTCAGTGACTTCTTATTTGATTTTATGATTGAGTAGAATTTGTGTATAAGGGCTAGCTATGGGAAAGTAGTAAAGATAAGACACTACAATAAAAGTATTTTCAAGGAAGGCCTTGGAGGGGGCCAAATATAAGTTAGGAAAAGTTAGAACATTGAGAGGTTTGAACGGAGCTTAATTAACACACATTAAAAGTTTTCCTTGTGAGCTTAATTAACAAACACGTGTCGGTGGTTCAGGGTCAGGTAAATTGACATCTAACAGGTGAATTTACTAAGAGAGTAAGTACACGGAAGAAATGTATCCCTCAATGCCAGATGTTTATTACATTTATTGCATTTTTGCTTAATAAGATTTCCTAATATCATTTTGTGTCAGCATGCTTGTAAGAAATCACACACACTGCCTAGTTCAATGAGGTAAATTACTTCAAGTGGAACACAGTGCAAAAGAGATTAAGAAACAAAACCAGGAAGCTTCATACTAGTGGAAGCATTTTTTTTACAAGGAAAATAAAATATTGATTTCAAGATATCAAAGTAAGCCCGCATATTTACAGTTCCCCCCTTTAGGAATAATAGAAATTATCAAGTAAATATGAAAAATCCCATAACTGGGTAGGAAAAAAACAGGGCTATCACTAGAACGATATTTGTATTAATCTTTGTAATATAGGAATCAAGTGGGAATAGATTAAGGAAAGAACCAATTAATGTTCAAAAGCAGTGGATTAAACAAACCAAAAGAGGGCAAATGAAACAAGTGGACTTATTTCCACCTCCAAAAATCACCAATTTAAACTTTGAAGTAGTCAGTGTTATCTGTGAGCATATGCGTGTGCAGATGTCTTTGTGTGTGTGTAACCTGTGGGTGTTTTGTGGGTGGTAGAATGGAAGTCTGAAAACTTCACCAGGACTAAAGCTGTTTATGACTTACATTCTTGGGGGTCACTTGGTGATTTAAGTGGATAGTCCAAGACAGAGAATCCAATACAAAAAGGTAGGTAAGCAGTTTGCCAGTTAAGTATTGAACACAATACTTAGCCCCAATAAATACAGAAGAAAAACCTTCAGTAAAGTAGTGAAATCTCCAAATGAGACTAATCTCCATATTACCTCCTTTCCTATGTCCTACTCATAACTCACAGGTAGAAGACCAAAGAGTATAGAGATTATTGAGCAATAGAGATTAGATAAAAGACTTACAAAGCCACATTAGCCTCCCTCACTGAGAGCGTAGTCAGATCCTGCCATCATCTCCAAGGGAAGTGCGAAGAGAGCTTTGCCTACCAGTTCCTCTCAGAGGAGAAGAACCTGTTCCAGGAGTCATTTCAAGGAGACTCCTTCAAGCACAGCAAGGGAATTCAACTGCAAAGCAGCCTAAAAATGCACTATGTTGCTAATGTCCTCAGTGCTGATTTATTAAAAAATAAACTAATAAATTTATATATTAATCAATCAATAAATTTTAAAAGAAAATATTAAGCCATAGTTCAAATTTATAAATGTCTATCGTCTGAGCCCAAAATAAGAAAACTAGAAATTAACAACAAAAGCCAAACAAAACAAAACAACCAACCAC
The DNA here is from genome assembly GCA_004026545.1 of Mormoops blainvillei. NCBI lineage: Eukaryota > Metazoa > Chordata > Mammalia > Chiroptera > Mormoopidae > Mormoops > Mormoops blainvillei. Next base: position 132,864 of record PVJD01002157.1, on the reverse strand, counting down.
TCAGAAAGTTAACAGCACTTTGTAGTAAATCCAGGATCAAAAACTAATTCAAAATTAAACTACAAATTTACACTACAAGGAGACTGCAGCAGAATGAAAGCTAATCTACCCTTCAAAACGCGGGAAAGGCACTGAGCTGAGAGCCAGCACCTACCACGGAGGGCCAGAGTAAAAAGCAGAGCCGAAAACCAGGAGACTCATTGAAGGTCTGTAAAGAGGAGCAGCTGCGCAAAGTGTCTGTCACCATCCGACCAGCACAGGTGCACGTGCACACACACACACACTCAGAGAATAACTTCTGGCCAAAGGACAAGTGGTTCTCCTCTGAAGAAACTGAAACAGTAATAAGGTGAGAGCAAAGGCTGCTAATGGAGAATTAGAGCCTCAGAAAAAGCGTTCTCAGTGCTCAGTTCTGGGGACCCTAGAGGACCCTCCTGATAGCCAGCTACCTGTCTGTTCACCCTGAAGAGGAGACCGCTGGTCAACCCCAACTTTCCCCCACACATCAGGGTCTCTGCAGCTTTCCCGGTCAGGGGAGGTCAGAAATCATCCCGTATATGCAATGCAAAAGAAAAAAACACACACACACCACCCACCCGGTGCTTAATTATTGAATGAAAACAGATAACCAGAAATTACCAGATAGATATATAAAGAACACTGGGGGCATATCAAAATAACAAAAGCTGACTCCAGGGAAATATGCAATTGAAAAGAGAATATTAGAGGTGTCTAATTAGTATATCCAGAGAGATTAGAGAAAAAGAAGTGATATCTTTAACACAAAAAATAGAATGCCAAGGGGAAGAAAGGTTCAAAGAACCAACTATATAAGAATATGTGTTTTGTGTGTAAAACGTGAGATTTATTATTTCATTCATTCAACAGCTATGGAATGTCTCCTGTGTGTCAGGGTGTCAGGCAAGTTCTCCCCATACTCTCTGAAAATTCAGGCTTAAATCACCAATATCACTGAGAAATTAAAAAAAATTAAATGCCCAGTAATGCATACATGATAAAAATCAAAATTTTAGAATAGAGAAGCTGGGCACTAGTGGGAGCAGATAGGGCAGAATCCCGAGGCAAATGATGTTAATGAAATAACAATTCGGTGTGCCAAGCTGCTTTGGGCTCAGCCGCGACTTTGGTGAGTGAGCTGGTTCCGCATGAGCTTCCCCACACCTGGCCAGAGTTTTCTAAACACTGCAGTCAGGTCCCCATTCCAGGTGTCCTGAACCGGCTGAGGGCACTTGTAAAAAGCTGGGCTCCCATCAGGGACTGAGGAAAGGAATGGAAGAGGACGTGAAGGTGTGGACTTTCAGGCACCTGGACGTTCAAAAGGGAAACTTCAGTTCCCGGAGTGTGGAATGGATCTCCGGACCTCCAGGGCCTAAGGATTTCAGTGCGTCCTCAGCGCGGTGAGTAGGTTCCTCTGTTTCTGCCTTAGTTCTTTTGCTCTCTTTTATAGTATTAGTTTCTCTAAATTTGAAATGCAAACTCTCTGAATGAAAGGAACTGATTGGTGTCATATGAGTACTCACTGTGTTTCTCTAACCCCAGTCTCTTATTTGAAATGGAGACTGTAATTTCTATCACATAGTGCTGCTGTGAATATTTAGTGAAAACTCATTATAAAGAATACTTGGCATAATGCAATCTGAAAACTGGGAACTCCCTGAAAAGGGACTATTCATACTGGTGAATTTGTAGCTACTACAGACAAATACTAGAGCCATGTTTATGACTTTTCTCTATAATTATTAATTGCATTGACTTCTCCCTGAAAATATTTAGGAATCCTATCGTCAACGCAACTTCTATGGTCGTTGCTTTTATTGCTACTCTTAGAACTCTTCAGTTGGCTGTCGATGTGGCTAAATCGTATAGAACAAAATGCTTAAGATAATATATAATCATAACTAAGGAAACTGCTTCTTTAATCAAGAGAAGAAACTATGAGGAATGGTTGAAAAATTTAGCATTTACAAAAAGCACCAGGAAATCTTGTTAAAGAACACAAGTCCCTCTCCCCGATTATCTGATTTGGGCCTTATAGTAATTTGTGCGGAACCTACATTTCCAGACTCTGTACTTGGGGGCTCACTTCTTGCCTATGAATTGTTGAGAAATTAAAATACCTTTGTCTCTGAGTCAGCTATTTCTGGTTGAGCCATTTATTACATCTTAAACTATTAATAGAGTTTAATATTCCCATCTTTACTTTTACTTTAATTCAAAAGGAAGAGAGTTCTGCTGTAGGGAAGTCAATTACTTCCCTCATTACTACTCATTACTATAAATATGATGAAGGTAGAAAAATTTTATATTACCATAATCCTTTAAGGTACTTGTAGACAGATTTAAGAGAAAGATTTGCAGAATATTTGTGGTGTTGATAACTTCACAGGCATGACTGCACGACTCTGCAGCTGGGTGTCTTTGATTAGTGTTTCTGCTGCGGCTGTGATGGCTCAATACACAAAAATGGGCTGAAATAAATTGAGGTGGGAGAAGGTTGAATGTAGTCAAACTGCCATTTCAGGCTCTTGTTTGGGGCTCTGTAAAGGCAAAGTTGTTTGCTGTAGCTTTCAGCTGGTTGTTGTGCTATCCAGAAACTGTTCATTTATTCACTCAATAAATAGCTACTAAGTACCTACCATGTGCCAAGAAATATATGAGATTAATTAATCTTATTCTTACCAGAGAGTTTTAGTGAAAATTTACAGAGTTCAATATTGCCTTGACCTCAGAGAATAACACTGCTATTAGAAGGTAAAACTTCAGTACGACTACTTCCATTTGAAACCTATTTCAGATTCTCTCTGCAAGTCTGTCCCCCAGGGAAGCAGTTGACTAGACTGGTTCTAAAAGTTTTCATTTATAAACCTCAGCCAGATACATTCATATTATCAATTTGTCAGAACATAGAGCCACACAAATAATTTCATTCTAATCTATGGTTTTATTCGTTTATCAAAGGATCCACTCTATTTTAAAACCTCCACATTCTTTTACTTCTCCATAGGTCATATTTTGGTAATAATATTTATTCCCTCTCTACTTTTCCAAAGAAATATGTCTGGAATTATTAAGATAAGATTTAATATTATAAATATAAGTCAATACTAATATATTAAATAAAATTATATATGATTTGTAAGTTTGTTCCACTAAAACATTTGAAAAGTTTTAGTATTCTGATTTTTTAAAAACATTCATGGTGGTTGAAATATAAAACCTATGGGGTTTTCTTTTAAAAATTCAGTGTTCTGCCTCTTTGTCACAAATATTTTACCATTATTTCTGTAGGAAAATCATATTTGATTTATATCATTTTGATTTAAATTACTTTTTATATGCCTGTAACACACCTTATGTGTCAAGGCTATTCTTGTCTCAATTTTTTTTTTTTTGGTTGCAAATCCAACTCAGCTTGACACTTTTTCAAGGATATCAACATTTACAGGAACTATATCATCTGAGGGAAACAGAAAGTAAACTTTGAAATGACCTGAGAAGATTACAATGGCTGTGTGAATGCAATGAGGTGCAAGTAATAAAACTAGTGGAAGAAAATAAAACTGATCAGATATACAGATAGTAATCTGTTAATGAAAAATAAGTTGAGGGAAGACCTAGGGGAGATAATGGAAAATAGATTGAATATTTCTTTCCAGACAGAAAGTCGTTTCGATAACAAGTTGGTTCCAGTAATTAGAAATTTTGATACTGAAAAAAACAATCAAATATAGACGGGGAAATGATGGTGACTTAAGGGTTATGTCTTACTTACAGAATACATACAGTGGACCCCCCAAAGCTACCTTTTTTATTATAAAATAGTCTAAATAACTACCCAATTTTGGTGAGTCTGGAATTTAAAACATGAAAGGATTCATGGAAAGAGTTAAGAGGAAGAATTCAAAAAGTTTACAGATCTCCAAGTGGGTAAGAATTTACAGAAAGAGAAAATTCTCCAGGTTAAGAGAATATGACAGAAGGGCATAATGAAATTATTGTACCATAATACGTGTAGCAGTTTAGAGAGCTATACATTATTCAATCTGTTTCATTTTATCCTCACATCAACCTAGTAGAAGAGATGAGGAAGATAAAATCCCTTCAACAGATAAAAAGTCTTATTATACTTACTCACAGAGGCTAAATTTTCCATACTGTCTCTGTATTTTTCTGTGATACGACATAACTCCCATCACATCTTGTTTTGTCTCTTTTCTTTGGATCCTTCAGCTATGCCTTTTTTTTTTGTTTTTGTTTTTTTTTTTTGGTCAGGAAACAGTAAGCATCATGATGCTATGATAATATTATTATTCTGGATCTCCTATGCCTTCCTTCCAGCAGAGGAAAACTGAATAGTATTAGCAAGTGTTATGTTTTCTACAGACACACGGTGGCGCAGAGGGCCTCCTGAATGAGAGCTAAATGCCACATCTGAGTCGCTTCCTCTCTGTACTCCAGCCTCCCTTCTAAATTTTGAGATAAAGATTTTTTTTTTTCCATTTAACTACCTCTTGGGGATTGAGACCACTAATAACTTATTTCCTTTCTTTCCAACCTTCTAAACTAATAGATGTAAAATGGTGGCATTCAAACTAAACATGTCACAAACACAAGTGCTGGGTAAAGCAGTTCAAGGTGATAGGTCTCTTTTCATTCATCCCAGCAAAACCGAATATGTCATCACATACATCTTTAGGTTCATCACAGACATCGTAAGGTAAATGAATCTGAATGAGTAGGGGCATAAGGGGACCAGATGGGTACAATCAATTGGTGACAGTGATTTGCCTGCCATTAGCCGCTACCCCTTACTGAGGTAACAGTACATTAATTTTTCTTTCCTCAAGTCTTAGTTCATATTATTTATATTTGCATTCCTGTCACTTTCCCCCAGACTTTGGGAGTGGACAGGTGAGCCAGGGCTGGTCAACTGGGGCCCTCCGTTGCGCCGTCCATAGGGATGGGCATGGAACACAGACCAATAGAGTCTACTCGGAAACGTTTAGAAGGCAGTGGGGAAAGAACTGAACTTCTAAATCTACAGTCAGGACAACTCTGAGACCTTGAGACTTTTTTTTTTTAATAAACAAATTACTTTTGGGGGGGCGCTAAGTTTGAAGATTTTTTGTTCGTTTGCTTTGGCTAAGTTAAGCCGGTTTGAATTTGGTTTCTATAACTTTTCCCTTAAAAAGTCTGGACAAGATGAAGGTCAGGCTGTTGGAATCTTATTTCTTCTAATTTACTGTAATTAAACAATATCGTTTAGCATGAATGTGGTGTATGCAGCCTTAAGAAGGTTCCGGAGATTCTGCTCTCTGTGTTCACAGTCCGCTGTAGCCCCAAAAGAAAAGCAATGAGTTTCAAGATTTAATCAAAATATTAAAGGGAAATATTAAATAGAACAACTGTTTTAACTAAATTTCAAATCAATTACTAGATATGAAATTTGACATGTATTTCAATGACAAATGAATTTAAAATGGAATAGCCAATAATAAAATTATTATATACTCTAGCTATGACAGACTTGGAAAGAGTACGCTAATTGTGATTTGGGGTCAAAGATATGTGACATGCAAAAGGAGATACTATGACATGGCAATGTCAGCAAATTCAGGGCTGTCTCCAACACTTAAGTTGCAGTTAGAAGCAGGACTGATAAAGATTTAGCATGAAGAGATACAAAAATAGTTTGTTTATAAGCAGTCGCTGGCCAAGAACTATTTAAAAACTAAAAGTTTTATTTTAATTTTCATTACAAATTAACCAGCTAAATATATTTTGCTACCCCAATAAGAAGGCTAATCTTCAATATTTATCATTAATATCCAGCCTTGCTCATCCTCTTTAGCTATATTCAGACTTTCTGAGCTGAGGAAATCTCAGCTTTGTGGTCATTAGTGATCATTACCCTTAAATGAAAATGAACTGGAAATAACTTTTATATCATTCTTATTGGGTAATTTAAAGGAGAAAATGAGAATATTAATGTTGAAAAAGTATAGTGTAATAGTCAAAAGCCTGTTGAAGAGAATATTAAGTTACGAGGATCACCGGGAAAGACGTGTCCTTGCCTAATGTTTCACTTAAGGTCTCTACTATTCCTCCTAATACCAGAAAAACACCCATTCCTGACTTCCAAAGCACAGACAAGGAATGCTGGGCAATACAACTGAACACCAAAGTAGAGCTCTGAGCTCCCAGTGACCTCAAATATCAGCATTCTGTAATTGCCAGAAATAATTATTTACTAAAACCCCAATTCATGCTTGGATTCTCCATTTGAATCTAATAATTTAATAAAGCTTTTACTCTCAAACTGGACCAACCATTCATAACTATGCAGCCCCACTTGCCCGATATTGCCTTTGCTCTTCGGTGAAAATAGAGCATGCAAAGTTATCGTCATCTCGTGGTAACCATAAGACCTCAGCTGAGCAGCAGGCGGGACTTAGCAAGCCTCGACTAAAATGGCGATGGAAATAATGCATTAACCAGCTCTTGTGACAGGAAGCAGAATGAGGCACTCAGCACTTTTTCCCACATAGACTTGGATTACACAGTGTCATCTGAGATTCAGGCACATGCCAGTCCATGATACCCCCAAGTCATCTCACAGCACCCCTCAGTCACAGGTACTGACATTCCATGATGCCAGCCCATATTCAAGGGTAGATTTATTTCATCTGTATCTCTCATTACTGCAATTCCTGAGACTGTAGAACCTTCTTGATGAACTTTGGATCATAATGTAACATTGTCAACATGCATTGAAAAATACCTACCTGAATGAAAGTAAGAAGTTGCCCCCTAATTTTTAAGAGAATAGTAGAAAAAATGTACCCACTTCTTTTGTGAGATTAACACGCAATAATAAAGTGGCAGTTTCGTATTTCCCTTTTTCTACATTCTAACAGAAAGCCAAAGTTGTTGGGGTAGCACTGTATGCAGTTGAGTACATCACAAAGACATTCCAGAAGATAAAAGAGGATGGAGGAAACCAAAGGTAAAAGGGAATGACAGCAAAACCTGCCTCAGTTAATCCAAGAATAATGAGCCCTCTTCGGAGGGCTGCCCAGTGTTTTCCCATTTACATTTTATTGGCCAGGAGCATATAGGCCCCACCTAAGGAAGCAACAGCATGGAAAAGCAAGAATTTAGCTGGGCACATTACTAAACCAAACTAAACTGGGTTTCTTTTAGTAAAAAAAAGGAAGGGGAGAATGAAAAAAGAAAGGGGAGAATGAAAAACGTCATGGAATTTCAGTAACGATAGACCACTTGTTCAGTCTTTTAAAGAGGTTACATTAGGGTATGTTGTAGCATTCGGATTATTTTATTTACTTAATATTAAGTTGGCATTTTGTCACAATTTCTTGAAAGAAACCTAGGATAACTATCTAACTCCCCAGTGAAAGCATTTGAATATTATATTCTGAACCCAAATGTCCTTATTATATATATTTCCTCAGGCTTTTAGCCATTTTGTAACATCTTACAGCAGCAATAATTCTCTATTCCATAAAAAATGGAATTTTACAAGCAGGGAAAACAGTTCCATAAATTAAGATGAATGCCTGCCTATGCTGAAACAACACATTTCTTTCCTATTCACACTTTTGTAATGTATTTGTCTTGGAATCACTCTCATTTGGTCTTAAATTTACAACTCCTTTTTATGGGTTGAAAAATCATGTGAAAAATTGGTTGACACCTAGAATATCAAGAAGCAAGGGATTTATAAGTAAAATGCGTATTTTAGATATAAATGTTTTCTCAAAACATTTATAATCTCATCCTAAAATGTTCCTGAATGTATTCAGTAAGTACAATTTTTCTCCCAAACACACTTTCAGAGGTTAAGGTGTGTGTAGACACATAGATACACACACATACATCTACCCATAGAGTTGAGAATTTTTAATTGTTTTTCCTAGACAAAATAATCTCATCAGCATATTCTTTTTTCTTTAAGAGAAAAATTACTAGTATTAATCCAGATCTGTACATGACAATTACTAAAAAAAAACTCATCTGTAGAAAAAAGTTGTAGAGCAACAATAACTTACACTTTCATTTCAATTAGTATTTTTCATGTTACAAATGAGGCACCTGTATCAGAATGGGTAAAAACTTCTATTTTCACAACCAGGCACTTCAAGAAACAATGCAAATAGTGAAGGTAACATTTGTGTAAGTATGACTTTCTAGCATTTATTCTACCCACCCTCTTTATAGAAGTACCTATTAAATTCCAAGAAAAATACAAAAATTCAAAAATTACTAGATTTCTTAAAAATGTATATGGCTTAAGAACTTCAGTTTCAAGGTTCTGAAATATTTCTCTCCTGATATTCTTAGGAGAACTCTTCGCCAAAACCAATTCTAACATATTTTTATAGATGTATAATTAATACCTCTGAACTCATATAGTTTCTCTGAAAGTAGTTCAGACTTCATTCATAATTATGTATTAAGCAATTATTATATGCCAGGTGCCATGCTTATTTTTTAAAAAGTTTAATCCATAAGCTTTAGTTTAAAAAGAAAATCTAGGTTTGCAGTCAGAAAAGTTAAAGCTAAAATTAGTTATGCATTTTTACTTCATATAACTTTTAAAAAATTAAAATGCTTAATGCTTTATTTCTCTTTCAATTTCAGGTTAAATCAGAGCTAGAATTACAGAGAACTCTTAGAAACTATTCCTGTATTGGGAAATCATGAGCTCTCTTCAACCAGTATTTTTAAATGCCCACCGAAAACTATGTTACGTGCTTAGGTGCTTACAAAAACAAAAGAATGAAAAAATACATATGCTGTAACCTCCAATACTTAAAATCTTAAAGGCAAAATAGCAATTATAGTACAAGGCACATGAAGGTGGCATATGTGTGTTATAAAAAGTGTTTTTAGAGAGAGAAGGGAGAAAGAGGAAAAGGGACAAGGGGCAAGGGAGTGAATGTTTTCTTCCAGACATCAGAAAGGTGCTTTTACCTATTTTATCCTCATGACGGCCTTGCAAAGGTAGACACTCTAATTCCCATTTTATTAGGGAGAAACTGTAAAGAAATGAAATAACTTGCAGGGTCTGCATCAGTCTGTGATTCTGAGAGACTTTGAGGAGCAAATTACTCGCTCGTCTACATTTCCCTCCCTCATACTCTCTACACAGATATTTTCATAAGACCAAGAAATGAAGCCCTGGCCAGGTAGCTCGGTTGGTTGGAGCATTGTCGCTGATATGCCAAATTTGTAGGTTCAATCCACAGTCAGAGCACACACAAGAATCAACCAAGGAATGCACAAATAAGTGGACATCTCCCTCTCTCTCTCTCTCTCTCTCTCTCTCTCTCTCTCTCTCTCTCTCTCTCACACACACACACACACCCTCTAAAAATCAATAAATAAATTTTTTTTAAAGAAATAAATTTTTGTTGGATTATGCCAGTTAGATTTTGGGCTATTTGTTACTGTAATGTAATCTACAATACACTGCCAATCAAAAGCATCTGGGTAAAGAGTAAATAAAGTTGTTTAAATGAGCACATCAGAAGTGAAAAATGAAATTTAGTTTGGCTAGAGTATACCACCTGCGTAGGTTGGTAATGTGGGATGAGGTTGTAGAGGCCAGTGGGGTCTGTGTTAGGAAGTTACTTCACTGCCAGATGAAAGGCCACTATCCTCAGTTTAGTAGATATAAATCAGCACTTGAGCAGCAGGTTCAACACATCATATCAAGATTAATCATCAGCAAGCACTGCATTGAATAATAGTGCTTTCTGAACTAATGGATCTATTATCCTAAATGTTGAAGCTGTTCCCTGTATTCTCAAGTGGATTCGAATAATCCCTGTACCACATATCACTGCCACCAAGCCTCCATATTCTGGGATTATAGACAAAGCGGTGATCTGTGAGAGAGTTACTATAAAGCAGAAAATAAATTTCCATCCCGGCCTATGAAAATGCTGTATGAATGACCAGAAAAAGACCTTGGAAGAAAGATAATAGCAGAAGTTGTAACAGCAGAGCCTGACCCAATGTCTAACATGCATTTCCCTCAACACTGGCTCCTCCCTTCCCCAATAATTGAGATATATGTACTCTTGTTGCAAGTTTAAAGTTGCAGATGCCTTATATATTATTCCAAGACCTCTATAATAATAAATGGTCACGAAGAATCATTGTGAAAGTAGACAGTCTGCATTACAAAGGATAGTCCATATTTTAGTACATTTGACTTTGTTGGAAATTAGGAAGATGGATGGTAACATTGATTTTTTTTTAAAGTTTACTAGTTTGTACATTTTGCTAAACTCAATCCTAAGAAACCTTAGGAACAAAAAAATATGAACCCATTTCTCAAAAACAATAGCTATTTGTTAAAACGTTCTTTAGAATTACTGCAGAATCAACTATTCTCCTGTAACTCCACAATACAAAGATACTAAACTTCCAAGATGTTCCATAGTAAAGAAACACCTTTAACTTGCATTGAGGTAAATAAACTTTTTTCCTCTGAGGAAGTTTTTTGTTCACTGCTTCTTTGAAAACAAACCTAGTATCACCCCTTTAGTGCTAGACTAGAAGGTTTAAACTATAGTTTTGAACCTTGGCACTATTAATGTGTTGGGCCTGTATTTGTTTACTATTGCTATATAACAAATGACAAATCTGGTGACTTATAACACCACCTGTTTATTACCTTGCAGTTTTGTAGGTGAGAAGACCAATAGTGTGGCTGAGTTTTCTACTCTGGTTCAGCCCAAGTATTCATCTAGAGGCTCAGATGCTCTTCCAAGTCCATTCCTGTCATGGAAAGAAGTCAGTTCCTTGTGGTTGTGAGGTTAAATCTCCCATTTTATTGCCAATGTCATATAGGGACTGTTCTTGGCTCCTAAGGGCTACTTGCATATCTTTGATCTCAGGCACCTAAATCTGGGCAACAAAGAATTTCTTTTACTTCTGTTGAATCCCTCTCACACTCCGAACTGTTTTGATTTCTTCTTCTGTGACTATTGGGAGAAAACTGTGTGCTTAAAGCAATCTAAGTGCCCAACAGTAAATGAGTGGATCAAAAAACTGTGGTACATTTACACGATGGAGTACTACACAGCAGAACGAAAGAAAGAGCTACTATCCTTCGCGACAGCCTGGATGGAACTGGAGAGTGTTATGCTAAATGAAATAAGCCAAGCAGTGAAAGGTAGATATCATATGATCTCACCCATAAGTGGAACCTAATCCACAAAACAAGCAAACAAAATATAACCAGCAACATTGAAATAAAAAACAAACTGACAGTAACCAGAGGGGAGGAGGAGGGATAACGGGGGAAAAAGAAGGGGAAGGGTCATCAAGGAACATGTATGAAGGACCCATTGATAAAACCAAATGGGGGAACGATTGAGGGTGGGCAGTGGGGGTGGGTGGGGCTGGGGAAAGTGGTGGTGGGAAAATGTTGACCAAAAAAGAAGAATAGATGGGGGAGGTCAAGAATAGTATAGGAAATTTAGAAGCCAAAGAACTGATATGTACAACCCATAGACATGAACTAAGAGGAGGGATGATGACAGGATGGGGTGCAGGGCAGAGGGGATAAAGGGGAGAAAAAAATGGGACAATTGTAATAACATAATCAATAAAATATTAAAAAATAAGAAAACAATTAAAAAATAAATAAAAGAGCTCATAGGTTTAGCTTCCTTGATTATCTCCCTGTCTTGAAGTCAACTGCACTAGAGAACCAAAATCACAGTTTTAAAGTCTCCTCACATTAAAAGTTTGGGGATTATATAGGGTGTGTACTCTGGGAGGAGGTGATAAATCTTTAGGTGATAACTTTTCAGGTTTATCTTAGAACCCTACTTACCACAGTTCAGAATAGTTCTTTGAGGTGGGTGTTGTTTTGTGCATTGTAGGATATTTAGCAGGATCCCTGGCCTCTACCCTCTACATGGCAGTCACATCCCCTGCTGCAGTTATCAGAATCAAAAATGTCTCTCCGGACTTTACTAAATGTCCCCTGGGGAGAAAAGTTACATCTGGTTAAAAATCACTGGTCAAAACCCTAACTTATTATCATGAAACTCAGTGTAGAATAAAAAATATATATATTCATTGTCCTATTTTTTAAAGTCTAGTAAAATGTGGGTTTTGTTAATTTATTAATACAATTATATTAATTACTTGGTGTTGATTTTAAAGTGTATTTCCCAGTCAGCATAAGTGTTGAACAGCAACCAGGATTAACCCCAGTTTTAAAAACTTAGGCAGATAGGAGACAGAGTAGTGGCAACCTCAAAGAACTTGTACTATACTGAAAATATTGAGATAACTCATTAATAAAAGTCATAATTGGGAATATATAGCCCTTCAAGTTCTAGTTTGCCTTCAATTTGTTATGAATTTTCCACGTATGGAAGTTTCTCTACCCTTTTCAGATTTATAAATACATTCAACATGGAACATTTTTGGTTTTAAGTTTCACAGTTTTGCAACTAACTCTGTAAAATGGAAATGTCTTTTATTAGTTCTAAAAAAGTATCTTTTGTGAGTTTCTGGGGATGGCCTCTTCAAATGTTCTCAGATTGCTAAAAATTTTCATGTCCATCCTCTTATAATATTTTTGAATTATGAATTTTATAACATCCCTTCTTGACTTTTATTTATCCACGTTAAAGAATTCTACTTTTAAAAAAAATTCCACTTGCATAGCAGCATTTTTGGCTTTATAATTCATGACACTTCAAACTTTTGTGATGAGGAGACAAACTGCTTTTTTTGAAGCCTTGCTACCAAAGAATGTGCTAACTGGTTGTGTGACTTTAGACAACTTAAATTTGGGTCCTCATTGTCCTGATGCTGATCTATATATTACATCACATATCTTTAAGGGTTGTTGAAATGAATTAAAGGTGTAACCTATATAAGGGACTAACAGTTACTTCGCTCATAGATGTCACTAGCAAATTTACGCATTCTTTTAAGAAATGGGTATGAAACTAGTCTGTGATAACGCTGAGTGTTTAGAGGTTGAAAAATATACACAAAACAGTCTGGCCCTGGTCTTCACTGGTCTACTGATTTTTATGCTCACATAAGGATAAAGGAGAGGAGGACAGAGATGTTAACTGTAATGTTCTTGCCCCACAAGTAAGAAAATCGAGATTTTGGAAACTACCACATAGGGCTAGACATTAGCAATGATTCCTAATTGTTCTGTCTTTTTCAAACTTGTAAGCAATAGAATAGTAGTTCATATCTTAACTATTGGTTTAAGTTAAAATATGACTTGTGTGGATGACTTTACAAAATACAGACATCTAGGTCATATCCCAAGATATCCTGATTCATTAAGTTTCTAGTGAGAAATACTATCTGAATGTTTAAAAAGGGCCACAGGTGTATTTGAAGCATAATTCAAGTACCAGAAGGTATAGTCCCGTGGTCAAAGATTTATGGCTACATATAGCATTACCCATTGACAAGTTGGGAATTACTACCTTAATTTTATTACATTGTATGTACTTTTCTCAATGTGGTCATTTCTTGCCTACAGTGAAGTTTCCAGAAGTGCATATAATATTTCAGGCCTGGATATGTTATATTGTAGAAATGTACATTAATATTTTCTGTTTTGTGTTCAACACTCTTCATCAAAAATTCTCAACATTCCAGCTTATACTGTGATGATATATACGAGGCAAAGCTCACAGTAATTATTTCATCTTGGAATATGACTGATTAATAGAGAATCAAGTTAAAAAAGGAGTCATTTTTAATATCTAATACAGACATCTATATGCTAGTATATCATATACATAAAAGCGTATGAACTAGTATAAAGATCACATGCTTTTCCTTCCTCTATTTATGTAGCTTCTCCTGGTCCTCTTTAGATTTTGGCTGTTCGTGTATCATCTCATTATCCAGAAATTTAGTGACATCTACACACTTAGCTGGTTTACTAATCCCTTTAGTAATTTTTTCTTTTTTTGTTTAATCTTTATGCATTTTTTCCATTACCATTTAGTCCTTATACCCCCTCCCCCAGCAATCACCACACTGTTGCCCATGTCCGTGAGTCCTTTCTACTTTTTGTTCAACCCCTCTACCCCTTCACTCCCCTCCCACTAGCTGTCACCCTGCTCTCCATCTATGGGTCTGTCTCTGTTTGGCTTGTTAGTTCAGTTTGTTCATTAGATTCCACATATGCGTGAAGTCATAGGGTATTTGACTTTCTCTCACTGGCTTTTTTCATTTAGCATAATGGCTCTTCAGGCCCATCCATACTATTGCAAAAGGTAAAATTCTCTTCTTTTTTATGGCCAAATGTATTCCATTGTGTAAATGTTCTATAGTTATTTTATCCCCTGATCTATTGGTGGACACTTGAGTGTCTCCATATCTTGGCGATTGTAAATAATGCTGCAATGAAATAGGGGTGTTTATGTTCTTTGGAATTTGTGTTTTCAGTTCGTTCAGATATATCTCCAGAAGTGGAACTACTGGGTCAAAAGGCAGATGCATTTTTAATTTTTTGAGGTATCACCATATTTCCTTCCACAGTGACTACATCAGTCTGCATTCCCAGCAACAGTGTAAAAGTGTTCCCCTTTCTCCACATCTTTGTCAACACTTGTTGATTGATTGATGATAGCCATTCTGACAGGTGTGAAATGGTATCTCAGAAATTGATTTAAAGTATAATGGTTAATGATTATGACCCCATAAGCAATTTTTAGAAATCCTTCCATCCACAGCTTTTCATCTGTTCATAATCTATGTTCACTGACTTTAACTAAAGTTTTATCCATAATCTATTGTTTCCATGTTTCTCATTATCCTTTATTTTTTAACAATGTGTTTAGTGTTTCCAATTTTTTTTAGTTGTTAGTCTAATTTTTCATGTCTAAGAATTAAAAAGTAAATAAACAACAAAAAACCCATTCAATCATTAAAATGATCTTCATTTATAGGAGTTTTGCTATCTTTCTCTAAATATATATAATTCCATAAAGTTTCTCTAATACTATCTTTTATTGTATTCTACTAAGTGGAAATGAGTATGCAAAGGAGACCAACTGGGCTATAATTCATAGTTATCCCGGGAGCCCCTCTCAGGAATAAAATCAGTAGATAGTCTTAGAGTATTTATTAATTACATGGTGCCATATTTTCATAATTTTACCCTGACATTTTTCTCCAAATTAATTAATTAATTAATTTTAGATAGAGGGGACGGGAAGGAGAAAGAGAGGACGAGAAACATCAATGTGTGGTTGCCTCTTGTACGCCCCATACTGGGGACCTGGCCTGCAACCCTGTGCCCTGACTGGGAACTCAAACCCATGACCCTTTGGTTTGCAGGCCAACACTCAATCCACTGAGCTACACCAGCCAAGTCCAAATTCTTGACAATTGCTTCTTTAGTAGTCTCCAGTGTTTCCTTAAAATGCCAGCTATAAAGTGTTTTTACCTCAGCTATACAGAACATAGCTGTAAGATACACATTTCACATGGCAACTAAAGAATGTCCAGACCAGCCTTGTCCAGGTGACTCAGTTGGTAGGAGCATCATCCTGTATACCAAAAGGTTGCGGGTTCAATTCTGGGTCCCATGCCTGGAATGTGGTTTGATTTCCTGGTCAGGGTGCACACAGGGAAAATAACCAGGTGGTGTTTCTGTCTCCCATCAATGTTGCTCTCTCCCCCCTTCCTCTCTTTCTGCACTCAATAAACATATCCTCGAGTAAGCATGAAAAAGATCAATAAAAAATAATGTCCAGAACAATGGTTTACCAGAGGTATCTTCTCACCCCATCCTCTACACTCCCTCCAATTTTCTTGAACAACAGTAGCTGCAGACTGAGGTATAACCCGATGTGTGTAGTGTGCACAGGCTTATATGGCACGGAGCTTTATGCTGACCTTTGCAAATGGGCATCCTGAACTGGATTTGATTTGTTTGGTGAAAGTGAAGAAATGTCACAATTTGGCCACTTGTAGTGTCCTGGAGCAATTAATACCCATCGTAATGCAATTCATATATATATATATTTTTTTTTTTTGCCTTCTTCCAGTGTTGCTGTTTCATTCTGATTCTGAAATTCATCGTTTTCTCTAGAGAGTAGAGACCAGGCTCTATCAGTGAAAAAGACACAGCATGTAATTTGAGCTTTTTAGTCTAAAAAAGATGCATGTGACGCTCTCATTATAATGATGGACGGAATCCTAGACGTTTAAGAATTCTGCCCTGGCCGGTGTGGCTCAGTGGACTGAGTGCCAGCCTGGGAGCCCAAGGGTCACCAGCTTGCTCCCCAGTCAGGGCACGTGCCTGGGTTACTGGCCAGGCTCTGGGTAGGAGGCATGTCAGAGGCAACCGCACATTGATGTTCTCTCCCCTCTTTCCCCCTCCCTTCCCCTCTCTCTAAAAATAAATAAATTAAGTCCCCTTTCTCCACAATAAATTAAGTCTTTTTTAAAAAAAGAATCCTAGCATTTGCATTTTTTAAAAACAAAGGAAAATAAGACTGTTTACCTGTGATTATTTACCAGACACTAAAAATCATTTTTTTTTTTTTAAAAAGGTTATTCAAGGCAAGAGTAGTTTGGAATTTTCTTCTTTAAATATAAGAAATACCTTTTTATTTTTTTAGGATAACGATGAATCATTTCCAAAAATATATTCTTTTGAATTGTAATGTTTCGTACTTGAAGAAAGCCTAAGGCAAGTAAAGTTTAGACATCTAAAATTACCAAATTTTATATGCTAGCATATTATCAACTGATATGTATGTTACTTTAAAAAGGTAAATATTAGTAATGATTCTTTCTTTCTCATACAGAGGCTTTCTCTCAACTTCTAGGAATGTTAGATTTACTGCTACAGTTAAAAATCTGAACTCAGCTCTGAGCGCCGCGGTCTAGCCGGCAGCGCTCCGTGTGCCTCGAGCTCCCCATCGTGATCCTCCCCACCCCAGCCTTCAACATCGCTGTCACGTGTCGGCTAAGCCCCTAGTCCTGCTGATGGGCAAAGAAGGTATCCGTGGTGGTGTGATCACCAAGAAACATTATGAAATGGCTCCCCACATGCAACATTTCCAGTACTGACCTCTTCTTTCCTTTCCCACTCACCAATCCCCACTGCTTTTACACTCGTCTCCTTCCCATACACACACATATACCATTTTGCGGGGGACATTACCCTGCACCCCTTATTGCTGTCAAAACCACATGGGCTAGGACCAGTGCTGGATGGACAGGTGCTTCCCTCTACCCATACCTCTCCCGTGTGGTTGGAAAAAATTTTTTTTTCCTTAGTAAACAAAATGCTACTAAATAACAAAAATCAGAACTCAAAAAATTGAGTTAACTAGCACAGAAGGTAGGACTGTAAAATTGAAATAATTTATAGAAATGAAAGCCACAGAAGTGAGGTGAAAATATCACTAAGGTTAAATATTTGCTGAATTCTGTCATTAAGCAAAAGACAGTAAAAACTTCAACACCTTTTTAATTAACTTATGCTATCTCATCACAGGAAACCATATTTGAATAGCAGACATAATGAAAACATACTGAGAGAAAACAAAGAGGTCATGAAAATACATGTGAAAAATTGGAACTAGGGCTCAAAAATATGTTTAAGAAACTATGTTCAGAACTGCTAGCCTTTTTTTTTAGGTAGTATTTTGGTTTATGCCACTGTTTTCATTTGACAAACTTTTTCAAGTAATAAATACACATCTTAGACATACTATTGGGAGTTTCAAATACTTTTATTTAATGAGTTAACTACTCTAGGAAATTAAAATTTAATGAGGAACTAACATTTAAACTAATAAACATAATACACTGAGTTGATTTCTGCATATTTAGAAGAAAGCCTATCTTAGAGAAATAACTTGAGCTTTGAAGTAAGAGTGAAATAATTTTGATTCCTGTTCTGCCACCAAGAAGTGGTATAAGCTTGTCATGGCACTTAACTCAAAATGCTGCTGCTTATCAGCAAAGGTTCCTAGAGGCATGAAAAGGCTTATGTGAGAAATGGTATTTGTAGCGTACTATGTGGAGTACATAGCACATAGTAGTCATTCAATATTGGTTTTTATTATGTTCAGTAGTGAATCATTTTTTTCCAAGGTGAAGGGAATGGGAAGAGGCATTAGAAAGACATTAATGGTAAGATACTGTTGGAAGTTAACAGAGGATGGCTTTTTTATGCCGTTTGCCATTCATAATATTCACTAGCTCTAAGTTATATTTGTCCCTCATCCTATGACCCTTTATTACTATTATTCCTATTCCCAGGCACTGGCACTGGGGAGAGGCAGTGATTGATCACTCAAAGCTGGCCTAGACTTTTTAATTTTATTTTTCAATTACAGTTGACATTCAATATTTTATAGTAGTTTCAGATGTACAGCATAGTGGTTAGGCAATTATATAATTTGCAAGGTGATCCCCATGATAATTCAAGAGCCCACCTAGCACCATGCATAGTTATTAGAATATTATTAAATATATTCCCTTTGCTGTACTTTACATCCCTATGATTATTTTGTAACTTCCAATGTGAACTTCTTAATCCCTTCACCTTTCTTACCCAGTCCCCCCAAGCCCACCTCTCTGGCAATCGTCAATTTGTCTCTGGATCTATGAAACTGTTTCTGTTTTGTTTGTTTATTTTGTTTTTTAGATTCCACTTATAAGTAAAATCATATGGCATTTGTATTTCTCTGTCTGATTTATTTCATTTAACATAATATCCTCTAGGCCCATTCATGTTGTCACAAATGGCAAGATTTCATTATTCATTTTCATTATTAGCATTCCATTGTGTGTATGTACCACCACTTTTTTATCCACTTTTCTATTACTGGGCACTTGAGTTTCTTCCATAGCTTGGCTATCGTAAATAACGCTGCAATGAACATAGGGGTGCATATATCTTTTCAAAAAATACTCTTTTTTTTCAGCTATATATCCAGAATGGAAATTGCTAGGTTATAAGGCAGTTTAATTTTTAATTTCTGAGGTAACTCTGTACCGCTTCCCACAGTGGCTGCACCAGTCTGCATTCCCACCAAGAATGCAAAAGGGTTCCCCTTTCTCCACATCCTTGCCAACATTTGTTGTTTGTTGATTTATCAATGATAAGCACTCTGACAGGTATGAGGTGATATTTAGTTTTAATTTGCATTTCTACAATGATCAATGATGTTGAGCATCTTTTCATATGTCTATTGGTCATCTTAACCTCCTCTTTGGAGAAGTGTATCTTTGGGTCCTGGAAGCTGGCATAAACTTTCAAGTAATTATGCTGCAATTCCCATCTAAGACCTCACCAATTTTGAGGTTTTAACTGTCAAATCTAAGCTTCTAAAACTCAAATCGAAGGTTTGTGGTAACCCTGCAACAAGCAAGTCTACCAGCACCATTTTTTCCAACAGTATTTACTCACTTCATGTCTCTGTGTCACATTCTGTTATTCTCACAATACTTTAAACTTTCCATCATTATATTTGTTATGGTGGTCTGTGATTAGTCATCTTTGCTGTTACTGCTGTAATTGTTACTATTTGTAAATGAGGTGTGTGCTCTGACTGCTCCACCGAACAGTCCTTCTTCCATCTCTCTCCCTCTCTCCCTCTCCTCTGGCTTCCTATTCCCTGAGACACAATGGTATTGAAATAAGGTCAATTAATAACCCTACACAGCCTGTAAGTGTTCAAGTGAAAGTATCACAAGTAGCCCACTTCAAATAAAAAACTGGAAATTATTAAGCTTAGTGAGGAAGGTATGTGGAAAGCCTATATAATAGGCCGAAAGCTACATCCATTGTGCCAGTTCAACAAGCTAAGAATGCAAAGGAAAAATTCTTGAAGGAGATTAAAAGTGCTACTCCAGCAAACACACAAGTGATAAAACAAACAGCCTCATTGCTGATATAAAGTTTTAATATTTTTAATTAAGGTATGTACATTGATTTTTCAGATAAAATTCTATTGCACATTTTACAGACTACAGTTTAGTGTAAACATAACTTTTATATGCACTAGGAAACCAAAAATTTGTATGACTCACTTTATCAATATTGACTTTATTGCAGTGGTCCGGAGCTAAATGTGCAGTCCCTCCGAGGTATTCCTGTATTAAAAGTAAGGTTAAATTAAATGTGGAATTTACTCACTAATGAGAACAGGTAACACTTTGTTTTGTATCATACTTAATTAAATAATCATGTTACTAACCCGGGCTCATTAAAGTGTTATGACATGCTTGTTCAAGTTATGTGGAAAAACACTATTTCTCAACCTATGAAAGAATTATATTAGGGATTTGAATTTCAATAGGTTGTATAGACTAAGATACAAAATAGTAAATGAAGACATGCAGCCTTTACTATCAGGCTATCAGAATTGCAAACATTGAGTATAATTTATACTGATAACATTTTAAAATATAAAACAAATAAAAATACTACTGAAACAAAATCAACAAAAATGCTCAAAATTGAAAAACAGAAAAATCTGTGTAATTAAATATTCAGTGTATATAATCCACTTTTTTAAATATTTTTTTTTACTCTAAAGTCTCTTTAAGATTTTTAAAAATATTTTATTTATTTACCTTTAGAGACAGAGGAAGGGAGGGAGGGAGATAAGGAGAAAAACATCCATGTGTGAGAGAAACATCAATTGGTTGCTTCTCGTACACCTCCAACTGGGGACTGGGCACACAACCCAGGCATGTGCCCTGACCGGGAATCAAACCAGAAACCTTTTGGTTCTCAGGCCAGTGCTCACTCCACTGAGCCACGCCAACTAGGGCAAGAATAAATTATTGGATACTTGGCAATACTTCTATCAATCTCACAGAATGCAAAGTCTTACTAATAAAGCATGTTTTAAGTAAAACATACATATATATATTTTAAATATATACAATTTCCTGGATTGTTTTCCAAGCCTTTAAAAAGATTTTCAGAGAGAAATAAACCATTTTCATGCTGGGTGATTTAGACCTCATAAAAGGTTAATAGAATGGTAGAAACCTGATCAGTGCATGTATTTGTTTCACTGTAGGAAGCTGAGTTTTACAATATTAAGTACATAATTCTGTGTTGCAAAAGAAACGCACATGGCACATAGGCCTGCTGGCTACTGTATGGCAATGTCACATGTGTCTCGATTTGGTGCTGGAACCGTAAAAAACTAACAACAGAGGCTGATACCAGCTCCTCAGATTGTGAGCAAGCTACCTCTAATTCACTGTGGTCTTTTCAGTTTATTTGCTTCAAGTACAGAAAATTAACTTTTTTAAATGATAAAATTAAAGAAAAAAATGACTGAATTAAAGAGCAAACACTCTCAGAACTATTGGTGCAATAAATTTAAAAGCCAGCTGAGAATGCCCTCAGATTAATTTGAAAACCACTACGGCCCCAAGACATTTTTGTTTCTTTGGGTTTTTTTTCAATGTTTATGAAGGGAAGGAGAGCAGGTGTAAGGAGGAAAAAGAATGGGGGGGGAGGCAGAGGGTATGCAGACACGCAGTGGGGCCAGAAGACAGCAGGCAAAACTTTCAGAGGGAAAGGGGTTGGAGAAAAAGGTGAAGGAGCCCTGGCTGGTGTGGCTCAGTGGATTTGGTGCCGGCCTGCAAACCAAAGGGTCGCTGGATCCGCTCCCAGTCAGGGCACATGCCTGGGTTGCAGGCCAGGTCCCAGTAGGGGGCGTGTGAGAGGCAACCACACATTGATGTTGCTCTCCCTCTCTTCCTCCCTTCCCTCTCTCTAAAATAAATAAAATCCTTAAAAAAGAAAAAGATAAAGGTGAAGGAATTAAGCAGTACAAATCGATACTTTCAAAATAGTCACAGTGTTATAAAGTACAGTACAGGAAATATAGTCAATAATATTTTACTATGTATGGTATCGGATGGGTACTGGAAATATTAGAAGTAGCATTTTGTAAAGTATGTGATTGCCTAACTACCATGCTAGACACCTGAAACTAATACAAAATAATAATGAATATAAACTAGAATTAAAAATTTAAAAGTAAAATCAATTAAATTAAATTTAATTAAAATTAAATTTTTAATTTTAAAAAATTAATTTTTTTTTTACCAAGAAGCTGATCTTTTCAGTCCCCAAGGTTTATCTGGTTGTAGGAATGTTCCCCAGAAAGTAGAAGTGGGCCTGGCCAATGAGGATGAAGGCAAGCCCCCCAAATATGACATTCAAGTCAAACTGAAGAATTCACGCCCAAAGCAAGTCACACAGTACCCAGAACCCAGCAGGACTGTAGCTGGTGGTTGTAGTCCCTGAACCAAGATGAGTCTCAGAAGCAGGGCAATGACAGCATCTGGCTCCTCTGTTGCTGCACAATTTAAGGCTGATTCCAAACCAGGAGGGTAGGCGCAAGAAGACACTCCAACACGGCAGAAGGGGGGGTTTCAGGATACCTGCCAAGCAGTTGGGACCCTGCACAGGTGTTGGAACCTGACGGAAACTGGAGGAAAAACCAGAAGGACAACAGGTCTGGGGAGGCAGGGGCTCCAGGAAGGTGATGCTCAGATCTCACACTGGCATGGAGAATCGTTGGTGAATTCTCTGGCTGGTTGCAGGCCCCACCTGTCGTGTCCCAGGTTCCCAGGCTACTCCCGGTCATGTTCATTTAGGACTGCTGGGCTGCCTGTAGCAGGCAGAGCTGAGGTAGGAAGGAACCCATGCCAGCCCTTCAGGGGAAACCCAGATGGCTCACTGGTACTTCACAGAAAAGGGAGATCTTTCTCTTTAGTTTTTTGTTATGCCTTGGTTTTGTTGTTGTATTTGTTTTCCTGTATACTAGCCGTGATAATACATAGCCTTTCCAACAAGGGTACAAAATTGCGTACAAAAGCCCTAGTGAGTAAAATGGCAGAACAGAGGTTCTCTGTCTTCGAGTGGCTTTGCAAACATAGAGACTTACCTAGCATTGAATTTAGTTGTTCAATTACAAGGTGACTTCTTTCTTTTAGTGTTCAGTTTCTGCTGAACAGTAAAGCAAAGACAACTGTCTTTAGACTCAGATCTCGTGATGGAGGATGATTTTCCTCTTTTAAACAACAGGTGGATAACACTCTTATCCTGGAGAACTGGTAGCTAGGGAAAACGAGCAAGAAGTCATCACAGAGCTGTGAGAAATTACATTTTTAACATGTTTTCTCTAAACCCCGAGTTCTACATGCAAAGTGACAGAGAAAATAAGATGTTTGCTAAGTTTATCCTCTTAAGGCAGAAATGGACAGATGACTAGAGACTGTTCTATGTGCAAGCAGCCCAGGTGATGTATTATGCTGATGTAAACTACCTCTTCTCCAGGATATATTTCGAAATCTAATATGTTCCGATAGTGTGTGTATATGTGTATACGTTTCTTTTTCCAGAGAAAATTGCATGTTTGTTTTCATTCCTTCAAAAACCCATCTCACAATGACTATGAAGAAATGGGTCAAAAGCCACAAGAAAGAGAAAAAGCAATAGTTTAAGACACAGAAAATTTAGGGTTGAACATAGAAGAATCCCAGACTCCCAAGTTTAGGAATAAGAACGACCGTACGTGACTTTAGTTTTTGCTAGCCAGTGTGTGAGAGAACCCTGAAATCTCAGTCTTACTATTTCAAGTTCATTTCTTTTTAACTTGTATTTATTGATTACAGAGAGAGAAAGAGAGAGAGAGAGAGAGATATCAATTTGTTGTTACACTCCTTTATGCACTCATTGGTTGATTCTTCTATGTGCTCTGACCAGGGATTGAACCTACAACGTTGGTGTATTAGGGCCACACTCTAGCCAACTGAGCTACCTGGCCAGAGTTTCAGGTTCATTTCTTACTGGGTACTCCTGATCAGAGTTCGAGACTCCTCAAAGGTCTGAATCCTGGATCCTGGCTACTTCCATCCTGCGGCCCAGCTATCTCCACAATGTGGATTCAAAATTACACCAAATCAAGTACGCTCAGGAGAATTTGATAAAAATTTATGTTCAAGAAACAAAAACAGGATGCTATTAAAGGGAACCCTCAGAGACTGTGAAGGAGCACTAGAATTTAAAAGTATGATGGTTTAAGAATTTTCTACAGATGACAGTAAATAAAAGAAAGAAGGAGGAAGGGGGGCTCTTCTCTACAAAAAAAAAGACATCTAATAAAAGAAGAAAAAATAACAGTAATAGAAAATCCATATGTTGAAGTATATGACATAAGTATTGACTGAGGTCAAAGATCATCAATGGCTATTAAAATCATTTGATGCCATTTTACCAAGTAATTGAAGATTCAAAGAGAGCCAATATATCTTCCCACAGGTGATTTACTAATCGAAAGGAGGAAAAGTTCTCTACAATGGAAAGGATCACAGTCATTTCCTACATAAAGTGACCATAAGTCACACCATTAATAGTGAAACAATCTGACATTGTGGGTCTTCTGATAAAATTGAATATGAAAACTACACCTCATCTATGAAATGTTATTGCCCAAACTGTTCAGCTTTGATAAGACTCTGTTCCTGTGTTCTACAATGTTAGACGCTAGACACATGTGACTATTGAACATCAATTGTGGCTAATCCAAATTAATATGTGCTATAAGTACACACACCAGATTTAATTTCATAGAAATAGTGCTTTAAATAAAGAAGGTAAAATGTATTAACACTTTTTAAATGTTGATTACAGGATGAAATGATGTGTTTTGGATACATTGGGATTAATGAAATACCTTAGTAGAATAATTTCATCTTATTTTCTTACGTTTTAAAAGTAGCTATTAGAATGTTTAGAATTGTGTATGTGGCCCAAATTTTATTTTTGTTGAACAACACTGCTTTAGATTCTAGTTTTCAAAAATACAGGTCACAGAGAATCAAGTTAATGACCCAAGAGGAAGCAATTAAGCAAATCCAGATTCTGGAATACTCTACCCTACAACTGCCCTAAGTTAATCAGAAGTAAAATGTCAAGGAAAAAAAAAATGAAGGGCCTCTTTTAAACTAAGAGAGTGAAGAGATATAACAGGAAAGGCAATGTGAACATAAATTAGATCAGATTGAGTTTAGAAGAGGGAAAAAAACATAAAAGGCTATAAACGTCTTTCTTGGGAATGAGTAGAAAAATTTGAATATGAAATAGACATTATGCAATGTTATGGAATTATTACTACTTAAGCATGATAATGACATGGTGGTTATGTAGGAGATTGTCTTTATTCTTAGGAGATGCATACTGAATGGTTTCTCAATCACAGGTCTGTAACTTCCTCTCGAATGGTTGAGCATAAATGTGAGACAGAGATCCAAGAAAATTGGAAAAATATTTAAGATTGCTGACTCTAGATAGAGGATTGTACTATTTTTTTTACACATACAAGTTTTCTTACATTTTTTCCATTAGGCGTGCCACTTAAAACCCTGGAGTCTCCGTGAGCCGCCGTCCTGCCCGGTGTTACCAGTATTGTAAGAACAAGCCTTACTCAAAGTCTCCGTTCTGCAGTGGAGTCCCTGATGCCAAGGTCCGCGTCTTTGACCTAGGGCGGAAGAAGGCCAAAGCGGAGAGTTCCCACTCTGTGGCCACATGGTGTCAGATAAATACGAGCAGCTCTCTTCGAAGCCCTGGAGGCCGCCCATATTGGTGCCAGCAAGTGCATGGAGAAAAGCTGTGGCAAAGTTGGCTTTCTCATCTGAGGCATCTCCACTCGTTTCACGTCATCAGTATCAACAAGGTGTCCTGTGCTGGAGCTGACAGGCTCCGGACAGGTGTGCGAGTGCCTTTGGAGGGCCCCAGGGCACAGTGGCCAGGGTCCACAGTGGCCAAGTCATCATGTCCATCCGCACCAAGCTTCAGAACAAGGAGCATATGACTGAGGCCCTACGTGGAGCCAAGTTCAAGTTCCCTGACCACCAGAAGATCCACATCTCTGGCATGTGGGGCTTTAAGTTTGAAGAGTGTGAGTTTAACCTTGCCTGAAAATCAGCTTATCCCAGGTGGCTATGGGGTCAAATACATCCCTAACCATGGCCCCTGGGCTCATGAGAATTTCGTCTCTGTCCCTGCCTTACACCTACCAATAAATCCCACTTCCTGTCAAAAAAGTTATTTTTTTTTATTAAAAGAGCAGGCGTTCCAAAGATTCAAATGCGAAAGGGATGGCCAAAACTTTTCCATTGTCGGCTCCTCTGCAGTATACTGTTTTCTTCCACATGTATGTCTTACACTGATTAAAAAATACAATATATAAATATATAACATCAAATAATGCAGGGGAGGGCAAAAGTAGGTTTACAGTTGTGAGTATGCCCAAAAAACAATTTATTGTTGTATTATTAATCTGTAGCGCAACGGTAAATCTATTTATGCCCACCCCTGTATAAAGCTATCAGAAGCTTCCTCTAGAAAAGGAATAATTATACCTATGTACATTAATATTGATTCAATTCCTTCCTTTCTCCCCAGGGCTCATTTACAATTGAGACACCAAATGCAAAATGGTGGTAATTACACCAGTCAGTATTCCACCAGTATTCTTAACCCTGTAATTTTTGCTCACATAAATGTAAAATAATAATCGAATAAAACTGTATTGATTCTAACATGAATTTTCATTGTAATTAAAACATCAAATTATGAAAAGAAAAATTACTTGTATACTCACTAACAGATTTCCTCTCCAGCCAGACATCTCTACAGATTTTTAGCAACTTTGCAGAATTACGTTTTAACGCTACGTTATCTTTTTTTCCCTTGATTTGAAATTTATACTCCTTTGTCTTCCTAGTAATAGAATTAAATTAATAATCTAGCAGCTTAAGTGCAGATCTAACATAAAGAAGGTACTAAAATAGAACCCTACTCATCTCAAAAATTTGCAAATATGTGTAATACTGGTTACAAATGTTATAAATAAAGTAGAATTTCACAAATTTTATTAGTAATCAAGTTAGGCTTAGGAGCATAAACAAAATAAACTTCAATAAGCAACATTTGCATAATTTTAACTATAAATGAAAATACTGGATAGCCACTTAACTTAAAAATGGATATTATTGTTATGTGGAAAAAGTGTTATACATGATTTTCTTTGTTCCTCTTCATCAGTTTTGACAATGGAAACTTACTTATGTGTTAAGTTGCTTGTCTTTCTATTTAAACAGCAACACAGCAAGCTACCTCTTATTTTACCCTTTTTATAAGTTCTGAGTTTTCACAGTCTAAGCCACCATTGATTAATAAAGAGCTCCTCAAAAAGCAGAATTTAGAAATTAGCACATGGAGTAAGTTAATGAAACAGGACTGAAAAGTGTTCACTTTAAAACTAACATAAAAGGGGAAAAATAAAGAAAAAATGAGAATAGTACAGGTAATTTTTTTTGCTTTTCTAAAAAGAAACACTTGTAAAGTGTGTGCCTCATACAGTGATATTATTGCATTGCAGGTTTTTCTAGCTATTGATTCTAATAAAACTTTTACAAGAATCTGATTATAATTCTGATATTACAATTAGCTTATTAAATGCAAAAAATAAATTGCTATATAACAAATGTGAGAAAACATCTTGAAAACATGGTGAATAAAACTATTTTATTCTAATTACTACTTTGACGATGTATTGGTACTTGAAAATTGCAGCATAATATTGATTACTAGCTCAATTTTTAAATTTTTATTTCATGTAATATAGAAAAACTTTTTTCACATTTATGAAATTTATAAAATAAAAATTATAGCATAAATCCATACATATAGCACTTCCAAGCATTTTAGTTTTGATGTGCATTACCATAAAAGTCCTCTAGATGGCAGTGTTTACCACAATTAGAAATTATTTTAGCACTACTTTAACTTTTAAAATGATTTTCAAATGAGCCAAGCAGTGTATAGTTAAAAATTTATTTTTTAGTATTCAATATTTCTTCAGCATTTTTCTCTGAATGAATTTTAAACCTAATTTAGAAGGCTTTTGCTTATTTATTAGATTATTACAATTTAATTTGTGAATTTTCAGAAACCATTAGGTTGACTCAAAACTTTAAAACACATATGTAATTTATATCCTTTGTAAGAAATAAAATAAGTTATTGGACTATAGTAACAAGGATAAGAAAGTCTTAGCAACTAACCAGCTGAATTACATTACTTTTTAATTCAAGTTTGTATATAATCATAGATTTAAATGGAGTTATAGATGCTTTATTGGCTTATAATCAAGGAAGATTTTTATCTTCTATTTCAAATAATTTTAGTCTGAATGTTTTTACTTGATGAACAGCCCAAATAAGTCACAAAATATATAACAGAATCTAGGGAAATCATATTTTGTCAGATAACTTGCAGTTAGAGTAGATATTTTTAATAATTATGAAATAATAAAGATATATGAAATCAATTTTTATAATTAATGTTACACATTAACATATTAAGCTAATAAAAATGTTTTATATATGCATTGAAGAATCTTATAATTTCTGAAAATAAAGATGGACAGAAATGACCATGATTAGGCCCAATGGTTAGTTTATATATTTGCTGTGCCTTCTATAAAAATAGAAGATTTGTCACGAATAATTCGAAGAGAAATTTATTTATGCAGATTTGAAGGGCATAATTGTAACATATTGTGTTTATTTCCCTATAGGTCATCAAATAAACTTTAATGCTATCTTAACTTTTATTTGGCTTATTTAGAAACTTTATTTTATATATCTTCTCTTAAATAAGTCATAATATATAAAATACTAATGCTAATGTGTCTAAAAGCAGGGTTTCTCAGCTTTGACGCCACTACCACTCTGGGCCAGATAATCGGTGTGTGTGAGGGCTGGGGAAAGGGAAGTAGGGCAAGAGCATATACAGCATTTAGCAGCATCCCTGGCCTCTGCCACACCACACGCCAGTAGGAACAACAACCGCTCCACCCGTGTTCCAGCTGTGACAATCCAAAAGTCTCCCAACATTGCCAAATGTCCCCTAAGAGGCAAAATCACCCTGCGTTGAAAATCACCGATATAAAAATTTGATTATTTTCACTCTTCTTGTTCTCTCCCACAATTATAAAATGCTAGTCATGTTATTATAGTTTGTATTTTAGCCTTTCAGTGCATTAATCAAACAGGAATAGATAAGGTCAAACAAAAATACCAGATTTCTCTGATTAGTTCTTATATTACTCAGGACTCTTGCTTGCAAGTGGTAGCTATTATAAAGGCTCCTAGATTAGCCCTTAAGAAACAGTGGCAGGAATATAACTGGACATCCATCCACAATGAACCGGGACCAGGTAATCAGCTGCCATGAGGGGTTCTCCATCTCTGATTCCTTCATTCTCTCTCCCTCTCTCTCTACTTTTCTGTTTTTCTGGTTTACATAATGAAAAAACTACTGCTTTTAATTACTCTTGTGCACATATCACTCCCTGTTCACGGAACAATTAGATTGATCTTGAAGTATCTTGATTACAGACCTGGGTCCTTTGATAACAGGGTTCATTGCTCCATCTTGAATTTAGTATCTTCATAAATGTGATCAGATGTTGGCAGAATGGCCAGGCCCATTAAGTTCTGGCAGAGTGGGGGAAGTCCGCACTGCGTGACCATAGGTGCCTTGTTCACGGTGTGGATGGGATTTACGGAGAAACGTTTTCCAAAACAGAGGAACTCTTGTAAGCTTTGGCGAGGACTCATGGGTTTCAAGGCATGTATTCTGTCACCCTGTTGGCACCTTCTATACTGATCAGTACCCCGGTAGCCTCACATTGCTTACCAAGTGCCCTGAGTCCTCCTGTTCTGCTCCATGCAGTACCGCCTACCCCCAGACAGTGCCAGGCTCCAAATAGATGTTTTCCTCGGTTCCAGCCCAAAGTAAAGCTCAAAATTAGCTCAAGATCTCTAATCTCCGTGAGGAAGAAAAAAAACAAAATCAAGTTCATATGTGCGTGATATGTGAATTCCTTGAGTCTCTGAGCTGCACGAGCATCAAAAGAATGACCGGTAAGGATCCACGTGTGGTTAAAAAGTAGGTATGGTCCTTTCTCCAGTTCTCTTTTTGCCCGTTGTCCTGGGTACCATGACACTTTGTCTCTAAGATGCCTTTTAAGTCTTCGTTGTTTACAGCGTGGCCCAGAGATCCACAGCATCAGGATCCCCTGGGAACGCGGTAGCAATGAAGGACCTCAGCTCCCATCTTAGAACTAATATATCAGAACCTGCATTTTAATTTACCAAGGTATCTGGATAATTTGTATACTAATTAAAGTTTGAGAAACACAGAATCAGTTTAAGTTAATTGTAACTTAAATCACAAAGAAGCCAGCTTTAGTATATTATTAGGCTCACAATAATAAATTCAGTAAACATTCTGGAACAATATGAAGATAAACACAACTGTGTTGTTAGTATATTTATTTATGTATACTATCAAAAACTTGCCATTGAGCATTTGTAATGTTGAGATTAAAGTAATAAGCAAGGTATTTAAAATCTAAAATCTAAAATTGATATGAGAATTAGCAAAGTAGAAAGTACTCTCAGGATAGTATGCCTCTATGTAACAAATAAATAACAACAACAAACAACAAGAGGCCTTAGCTGAGTTATGCTTGAGATATACAGGGTGTGGCAAAAGTAGGTTTACAGTTGTTTGCATGAAAAGTAACACAATAATTAATAAAAATACGAGAATGAACTCTGTGTTCCAAGTACCTACAACTATAAACCTACTTTTCCTCACCCTGTAGATACTTAAATATCTCTGTGCTGAGAATATAGGCAGGTTTTAAAAATACAGTATTTTTTAGGTATTTTTTACATAGTACGCTTTTTATTAGATTTTCTTAGTGAAATAATGAATAAACTTATATACTAAATTTTTCTTCTTTGTGTTTTATAATTATCTCACATAATTCTCACTTTCTGCTTTTTTTCTACTATATGTGGTGTGTACCAGAAGTGTCACCTGGTGTGCAGGACCGACTTATCTGTTATAACATGTCAAATGTCGGCCTGCTTCCACAGTGCTGGACCAATGTTACTGGAAAATAATCCCATTATTTCAGCATAGACTATAAAGACACTTCCACTGGTATAGTCATTACTTTTAGAAATTATACAGGTCAATTTGCAATTAGGCCAAAAATGTGCTGACAATGCACTCAGACAGGAGTGCTTATTTACCCTCCAAATTAATACACCACTTACATATTTTGGTGACAGAAAGAAATGTTGATAATCTTTTTAAATCGTAAGAGATATTTATTGCTTTGTTTTATTTTACAGGTGATGTATTTCTAAGAAAAGTTTTCCTAATTAAGCTTATCTGATAAACTCAATATATAATGTTTCTCATAACTTCTGTTTTAAAAAATGTATCTCTCTTATGATGTGTCCTGGCTTACTTTAAAGCAGATTGACCCCATTCCATACAGCCAAGAAATTTCCTTGAGGTTCTTTTAATCCTCTCTGAAAATCTCACCAATGTATGTGTGGCTAGAGCACAATCAATTCATAGGCATAGGATTGAAAAGGTGATATGCATTTTAGGACCTTTTAAAGGATTGCATTAATACACACCACAGAATAAGATTTTCGTTTAAGAAAAAACAATATTACAGAATGTGTATACATACATAATTTTTGTAAGTAGAGTGGTATTGACTCAAATCCCAGACAAAGCATATCAGCATCTTATAAAGGCTGAGCAGTCCCTAGCTCTATTACTTGGGGGCTATCAGTGATACAGAATTAAGGCAAGGCTGCAGGAGTCGATGGAATATGCATAGTCTCCCAGACTCATCCTAATTCAATTAGAGGAGGACTGTGGGTTGAATTTGGTTCCTGAGAGGAGACTATAAGAGAAAAATGAGGCTTATCCATCCTGCCCTATATTAGTAAGTCTATTTATGTACACATTATGTAATAAATTGGGCTCCTAGAAGAATACCATGTGAGTTTATTTTTTTTTTAAAAAGAAAAAGGACAGAAAAAAACTTTAGGCATACAAAAATGGGGGAGGGGAATAGGAAATGAAAGTTGCTACAGTGATGTTTCAGGTACTATGAAGTTCTGTTTTCCACAACATACTCTTTCATGTTTTTCTGAGTGATTACTTGAGCCATACCTATGATGGGGAAATCATTTGTTATAAAAGCTATGTCTCTATATAACCTGAAGTCTTAAAAACCAAAAATGAAATTTAAAATTCAATATTTTCTTTGTTTATATAGTATTCGTGATAAAGTAGTGGCACTTGAAAATGTCAGTTATATAGAAATAACTGTTAGAGCTACAAACCTGACATCTATAATCATTGCCAGTCATAAAAATATAGCAAATTGGAATAAATTTAGTTCAGTCATTCAAACAGAATGCAGCTCCTTGTCAGCTGCTTTTCTTTATGACTTGATTATGTTATACTAAGTTTCCTTAAGAAATGGAAAAAAATAAGAGGAAAAAGATATTCAAAGGAAAAAGCTAATAGTGAAACAAAATTATTATTGAAGGACCTTTCTACACTTTGCCAGTTTGCATAGTTTTAAAAGCTATTAATTTTCTTTCTGTTGTGTTAACATTCTGCATTGTCATTTTCTAAAAAGTGATAATAAAAATAACCCTTAGCACTTTCCCTCACAATTTCCCTTCAGAAGTACAGCATAATAGTCTAGACTCTTGTAAAATGAGGATGGTGATACCTGCTGTGACATAAGTTCCCCTGTGATCGATTGATTAATGTCTGTTAGGCACAATATGACATTGGATTAAAGGAACTTTAGAAGCGTAAGGCACAACAGTGTTTATTTAATTTTTATTTTTAATTGGAATACAGAAATAGTATATTAGAGTTGCAAATCTTAAGTCTTGAAATTCTTGAGAGCGTCTTTGATTACTGCAAATATCACAGTCTGGCCTTTATATAAAATGTAACTTAAACAAAAAGTTACAATCTCTGTGTGAAGTGTAATTTTAAAATGCTGACTGGTAACTAGAAAATCATAATGAAAATCCAATTAGCAAAGCAAACTACTTGATACTTAGGTTATTAAATGCCATTACATGGAAATTGTTTAAATGTATAAACAGGACAACATTGAATTTTGAGTATAAATTAATTTTATTAACTCGACATCTGTTTCTGTATAACTCTGTAATAGTATTTTAGTTTTCAGTTAGCTTGTCTAAGGTGACTCAGCTTCACAAGTATCCCATGACCTACATAACCACCAGAGAACACTAAGGTAGTTTTACTATAGCCCAGATGGCATAATTCCTAAATTGTGTTCTAATCAGGTAGAATACAGGTGAGAATATAATAATTCCTTGCAGTAGAAAACATACAATGACAAAGATGAATAAGGGTTAATGAATACGGTCTAACTGGAAGCCTAATATATATACTGGAAGATCTACTTCAGAGACCATATAATTGGAAGTCTAATATTTTATTAAATTCACTGAAGAACTAAGTGACTAAAATGCATCAAAATGAATATTGTCCTACAAAACTAAAATTGATGAGTAATATCATTTCCCTTATTCATAATATGTATATATAGCTTTTTTAAAAAAATAGGGTAGAAGAGGTAGATTGTGAGCAGCTCTCATTATGGAAATGTTTTGTATACAGTTTTGGGCAGAAGCCTCAAGTTATGATAGCAGAAGTTTAGAAATGTGACCCTTTATATTTAATTTTCTTCCTGAATATTACTTAATCGTAGTTCTCGTTCTGGAGTTTAGCAGCTGGATTATAGCAGGGCAAACAATAAGCTTCTACTCTTCTAGCTTTAACAGATAAAACTGATATGATTAAAGAATCCCAATACTTTAGATATGCCAAATAAACACCTAAATGATACAATTCACTGAAGTCAGTAGCTCTATTTCTGTATTATATTCAGCCTCCATTGAAGAGGCTTGACAGATCTCATTTGGGGGCTTTTATGTGTGCTTTCTGTTAATTGAAGTCTTTCTGTCATAAATTTAATCATGTGATTTTGTTCCTCTTCTATAACCTTCATCTTTGTTCATACTAAGATTACATTTATAAGCATAGGATAATAATGGGTTCTGACTACTAGCGAAGCTATCCCTTAGCAAACAGAAATAAGTCTACTGCAACACGACTTTGAAATGACTATAGTATGATTAGAATGAGAATGTGAGATAACTGTGATGCGTATGAAGTGAATTGGAGAATGGTTGTGCAGCTGTTTATTGTAAATGTATCAGAATGATATTTCATTTATTATTTTAAACAAGTGCAGAGTATAAAATAGGTGACAATGGGAACAATGCACTAGCTGTAATTGTAGATTTTGTGAATGGCAAAATGATCATTCACAGAGTTAAGATAAAAGAAGCTTCCTTTAACTCACTCGCATTATTGTATGAGGTAATATTTTTAATTTTAGATACTTAAGCATTCCTTTTATTCTTAAAATTTTGTATACTCTAATGATACAAAATACTATTTTATTAAATAAGAAATGTTGGCTATTTAAAAACAGTGTCAACTTATTGTCTGCAAGAAACCTGTGTTATGTTTCACATATAAAAGAATAACATATTTTACAGTGAACTTCGGGCACTGCATATTTGCCATGAATATTGACCTCAGAAGTTTGAATTAAAAAGAACCCACATTGTCATCGATGTGGGGAGATTGCAATATCAAAAGAGTTGGTTAAATAGTAAAATTATTTATGCAATATCTAAGTTTGGTGCGTTTGTTTAGTGACATTACTTTTAACTTAAGTGTCTAAAAATAAGTGTTCATGTAGAAAAAGAAAATCATTTTATCCAAAAATAAGAGTGTATTGCACATGCCATCATAGTGCAGAACTATGAGAAGAGGCACCAGTGCATCCACAGCTCAGCGCAGAATAGGGAACACGGAAATTTAAAATAAATGCCCTTTATCCTCCCTGCAAGTTAGAGCCAGTTATTACGCGTCTTAGACCTTCTCAGACAACCTTTATGGGTCATCCAAAAAATAAAATAAAATTTTCGTTCCAAGTGAACTGTTATTATTAAAGCCTCAAACTTAGGTATCTGGCGTTGTTGGTAACAACCCATTACTCAAACCTTCGCGGTTTACTGATTTTAAAAGATCAATCACATATAGATAGTGTTTTCGGGGCCGATATTTAAGGAATAAGGTCAATCCTTTCCGGAGTCATCCCATCCGGCTCTTGTAGGGAAATGGGAAACGTGTGAGTATACGCTACAAAACTGGAGTCAGAGAAATGAATTGCACAGGAAAGAGAAGTATTACGTGTCGAGTTGGAATCAGCAGAAAATGCAAAGGGAAAGGAACGGTTCCACAGCTTGGGGAAGCAGCTGGACGGGACTCTTTCCAGCCTTTCACAGGCAAAGTTTGCAGTTAAGTGAGCTGGAGCGGGTTCTGCAGCAGCCGCGTGTCTGGGTGAGCTCCGGTCCGCAGGCTCCCGGGCGCGGCGGGAGCAGAAGTGCAAAGACAGCCGCGTTCGTCCGCCGCAGCTCCCGGAGATGAGACTTCGCGCCGCACACCAGGCTGGCCAGGGCTGACCAAGGGGATCCCAGAGCCTGCCACGATCCCTTACCCCGGCAGCTCCCATCACCCTGCAGGCCGGGAGTGCTCCAATTAATTTTCTTTCGGCTCTCGACTGAGATTCAAATATTCTCTGCCCCGACCTTTCGCTATCCGCCCTCTCCACCCTGCTTGCCAGCGTCCCTGCCAGCGAAAGCTTTTAGTTGCAGCACCGGGCGTGTTGTCCGTTTAACGCGCTAGGGGAATCTGCTGGCCCGTGCTCCCTTCCGAGGGGCGACCCTGCGTCTCGGGCCTTCGACCCCGGGTTGGCTCTTCTATCTCTGCATTTTGGCCCCTCCGTTTAGAAAAGCGAGTACGAAACGTGCGCCCAGAGGTGAGTTGGGGGTCCCCTATCCGCCCGCTGCGGTGCCCAAAGCTTCCTGGACCGGCGCCCGCACCACCACCCGCCCCCTCCCCGCCTGCCTCCTGAAGCTCCCGTCCTCGCCAGACCACCAGCCCTCGCCCGTTCGCTTCCCTGAGCGGCGCGGAGCGACCGCCAGCACCGCCCGCGCCCGCCTAAGGCGCGCCGGCGGTGCCCTCCCGGGCCGGACGCTGCTGGGCATGCTCTGTGCGCCTCCTGGAACCCAGCTCTCTCGGGGCCAGGATCAGTTCTCCGTGTTTTCGCGGCTGCCGAGAGGGCGCTGAGGGGGGGAGGTTGGAGACAGTCAGCGCCTTGTTCCGCGCCCCTTCCCTCGCGTCCGGCTGCGGCCGCCCGCACCGCAAGATGCGGGCCAATCGGCTACCGGGGGCGGGGCTTCGGCTGTCACGCCCTCCCTCTGGGCTTATTGAGAGTTATATCAAGAAATTCAGTTCAGAGAGAGGAGAGAGAGGAGAGGGAGAAGGAGAGAGGGGCAGAGGAGAAGCGAGAGAGGGAGAGCAAGCAAGACGGAAAGAAGCGCCCTAGAGTCTCTGAAGCCAGAAAGAGATAACTCATTAGGAATTTTTCGGGCATTTGTCACCCCCGGAGAGCAGCCAGAGAATCACCATCATCCCAACTCTGACGTTTTCTGCAAGAAGTTAGAGACTTAAGCAGTACTGACATCGGAGGGAAATGGTATGCTTGATGCTGTGGAAAATACCCCTGAGCTGAAGAAGTGCAACTGGATGTTGTATGTGTTAAATACCAGAAGAGCCCAGATCCCGTGGGTAATAGAGACGAAATGTGGAGAGAATAACGACAAATCTGTGAATTTGTTCTCTGGAGTTGCTAATTTGCCAGCCCGAAGCAACACATTTCACAAGGAGGAAACGTTTTGCTGCTTCTGATTTCTCCCCAAACTGGTGCTACCAGATGCATGGCTTTCTATGTGTTGGAACAAATCATTCCTAACTGCAGCATACCGGGAAAGGGGAAAGGTTGAGGCAACTAACGTAAGTGGAAAGTTTCGCATGCACAATTGTAAATTCTGTGTTTAGATATGTCCTCAGTGTAGACGAGGGATGTTTGTAATTGGGTACATGGTTGGGGCAGAGCTCACCTAGTAGGATGTATCTGCATCCCTACCTGCATCACTCTGCCGGAACTAATCACGGGCATCAGCCACCGTGCAGCCTAATGCAGATAAGATTGGAGCCTGGGAACTGACCACTTCTACTCAAGTGGGTAGCTGCCTGGAGCCTTGCACCCATTTAAATTGCAGTTAGGGGAGTATCTAAGCAGAAGTCTTTTAACCTGCATTATTGGATTGCAGTATTTATGTGTGGCAGATGTTACTAATATTATAACCAGAGATCAGGGTTAAGAAATTCCTTTTTTTTCTCCTCTTTTAGGCTCTGTAGAAAATATTGTGCTGTTTGTTACAGGGAAATATTACTGCGTTTCACTTACATCTCGACACTCTCTTCCACCTCTAGGATAAGGAATGCTATACTATTATTTTGTAAAGTTTTAATGTGTTTATTAATTCTAATGAGGGTAATTCGACAATATGGAGAAATGAGAGCAAGGTCTGGAATTAAAAAAAAAAAAAAATTGAAGTCTTGGTGTTGTGCTTTGAGGCAGTGAGGATCTGTAGTGGCCGGGGACTGTTGCTGCTGATGCTGCAGCAGCATGTCCGATGCTTGTTTCCCAGTTAAGATTGTATTAGAAGGCAGTTAAAGAACTGGGAGGAAAGAAAAAGATAGTCTTTTTAGAAAAGAAGAGGTAACTCGATGTGGCAGAGTAGAAAACACATCACAGTTGGCATGTGACAAAGCAGTTAGCAGGAACCACAGCTAAATACTTAGTGTTTTTCACTTGCACCTAAAAAAAAAAAAAAAAAAAAAAACTAAAGGAGGAGGGCTTAGAATCGAGGAGGCAGGTAAGCCAGGGGGAGGGGAGGAGCAGAACAAGAATGCAAGAATGCACGTTTTGAATTAAACAGTGTCCTGAAAAACAGTGTGGGTGAACACAGGTAAAAATAGCAGCTGTCCTGAATTCTAAAGTAGATATTTTCGTTTTCTGTGGGCAAATGCAACAAGCAGGAGATATTGAGTGTTTTTTAACTCTGGAGAGTTAACTTGCAAACAGTGGCAGAGCAAACTGCCATGTTTACTAATATGCAGTGGAAAACGTGTTGTGATATTTCGTGACTGTGTGTTTTTGTTTACTGAAGAATAATATTATCTATACAATTGTGTTGACAGTGGCTGTCTCCAAATAAGCGATGAGATGTAATGCATCCTCCAGTCCATGCACGCTTCCTCTTGCAATTTGGGCATCATTCCTCAGTGGAAACCTTTAAACCCTAAAATTCAGGAAAAGAAAATAAATACATTATCATGGACCTGAGGGATTTTTACCTGTTGGCTGCTCTGATCGCCTGTTTAAGGCTGGATTCCGCAATAGCGCAAGAACTTATTTACACGATTAGAGAGGAATTGCCTGAAAATGTGCCCATAGGAAACATACCAAAGGATCTGAACATTTCTCACATCAATGCTGCCACAGGGACCAGTGCCAGCCTTGTCTACAGACTGGTTTCTAAAGCTGGGGATGCCCCTTTGGTGAAAGTGTCCAGTAGCACTGGGGAGATTTTCACAACTTCCAATAGAATAGACAGAGAAAAACTCTGTGCTGGAGCCTCTTATGCCGAGGAGAGTGAGTGTTTCTTTGAACTTGAGGTGGTGATCCTCCCCAATGATTTTTTCAGGCTGATCAAAATAAAAATAATTGTTAAGGATACCAATGATAATGCCCCCATGTTTCCATCTCCTGTCATCAATATTTCCATTCCAGAAAACACTTTGATCAACAGCCGCTTTCCAATCCCATCAGCAACAGATCCTGACACAGGCTTCAATGGTGTACAGCATTATGAATTGTTAAATGGGCAGAGTGTTTTTGGACTGGATATTGTGGAAACTCCGGAGGGAGAGAAGTGGCCGCAATTGATTGTTCAGCAAAACTTGGACAGAGAACAGAAAGATACCTATGTGATGAAAATCAAAGTCGAGGATGGAGGCACTCCCCAGAAATCCAGCACAGCCATACTGCAGGTCACAGTGAGTGATGTAAATGACAACAGGCCAGTGTTTAAGGAGGGCCAAGTGGAGGTCCATATTCCAGAGAATGCTCCTGTAGGCACCTCTGTAATTCAGCTCCATGCCACCGATGCTGATATAGGCAGTAATGCTGAAATCCGGTACATTTTTGGTGCCCAGGTCGCCCCAGCTACCAAAAGACTCTTTGCTTTAAATAATACTACTGGGCTGATTACAGTTCAGAGGTCCTTAGATCGAGAGGAGACAGCCATTCACAAAGTGACAGTGCTGGCTAGTGATGGCAGCTCCACTCCTGCTCGAGCAACTGTCACCATCAATGTTACTGATGTAAATGATAACCCTCCTAACATAGACCTCAGGTACATTATAAGTCCCATCAATGGCACAGTGTATTTATCTGAGAAAGATCCTGTCAATACCAAGATTGCCCTAATTACAGTTTCAGATAAGGATACAGATGTGAATGGCAAAGTGATCTGTTTTATTGAGAGAGAGGTCCCATTTCATTTGAAGGCAGTATATGACAACCAATATTTGTTAGAGACCTCCTCTTTGTTGGACTATGAGGGCACCAAAGAATTCAGCTTTAAAATTGTTGCCTCTGATTCTGGGAAGCCCAGTTTAAATCAGACTGCCCTGGTAAGGGTTAAGCTTGAGGATGAAAATGACAACCCACCAATTTTCAACCAGCCTGTAATTGAGCTGTCAGTTTCTGAAAACAACCGTCGTGGGTTATACTTAACAACTATTAGTGCCACAGATGAAGACAGTGGGAAAAATGCAGACATTGTTTATCAGCTTGGACCGAATGCCTCCTTCTTTGATCTGGACCGAAAGACTGGAGTTTTGACAGCCTCCAGAGTCTTTGACAGAGAGGAACAAGAGCGATTCATTTTTACAGTAACTGCCAGGGACAATGGGACCCCTCCCCTCCAAAGCCAAGCGGCTGTGATAGTTACTGTTCTGGATGAGAATGACAATAGCCCCAAGTTTACTCATAATCATTTTCAATTTTTTGTGTCTGAGAATCTGCCAAAGTATAGTACTGTGGGGGTAATCACAGTGACAGATGCAGATGCTGGCGAGAATAAAGCTGTGACTCTTTCTATTCTAAATGATAATGATAATTTTGTGTTGGATCCCTATTCTGGAGTCATAAAGTCAAATGTCTCGTTTGACAGAGAGCAGCAGAGTTCCTACACTTTTGATGTCAAAGCCACTGATGGAGGACAACCACCCCGGTCCTCTACTGCAAAAGTAACTATCAATGTCATGGATGTCAATGACAACAGCCCAGTTGTCATTTCTCCACCTTCTAACACTTCTTTTAAGTTGGTGCCCCTCTCAGCCATTCCTGGCTCCGTGGTAGCAGAAGTTTTTGCAGTGGATATCGACACTGGGATGAACGCAGAACTTAAGTATACGATCGTGAGTGGGAACAACAAAGGCTTGTTTCGGATTGATCCAGTCACAGGTAACATTACTCTGGAAGAAAAACCGGCACCTACCGATGTGGGCTTGCACCGTTTGGTGGTCAACATAAGTGACCTGGGCTACCCTAAGTCTCTGCACACCCTTGTGCTAGTTTTCCTTTATGTTAATGACACTGCTGGAAATGCCTCCTATATCTATGACTTGATTCGCAGGACTATGGAGACACCATTGGACAGGAACATAGGGGACAGTAGCCAGCCCTATCAAAATGAGGACTATCTCACGATCATGATCGCCATTGTTGCAGGTGCCATGGTGGTCATAGTCGTGATCTTTGTCACCGTTCTGGTGCGCTGTCGCCATGCATCGAGGTTCAAAGCAGCTCAGAGGAGCAAGCAAGGGGCCGAATGGATGTCCCCAAACCAGGAGAACAAACAAAACAAGAAAAAGAAAAGAAAGAAAAGGAAGTCTCCCAAGAGCTCTCTTTTGAACTTTGTGACCATTGAGGAGTCCAAACCCGATGACGCAGTTCACGAACCTATCAATGGGACAATAAGCCTGCCGGCCGAGCTGGAGGAGCAAAGTATAGGAAGATTTGACTGGGGCCCGGCACCCCCAACCACCTTCAAGCCTAACAGCCCTGACCTGGCCAAGCACTACAAATCCGCTTCTCCACAGCCTGCTTTTCATCTTAAACCAGACACTCCAGTTTCCGTGAAAAAGCATCACGTGATTCAGGAACTCCCTTTGGACAACACCTTTGTCGGGGGTTGTGACACCCTTTCCAAACGCTCTTCCACTAGTTCAGATCACTTCAGTGCCTCAGAGTGCAGTTCCCAAGGAGGCTTCAAGACAAAGGGCCCCTTACACACCAGACAGGTAAACGAGCACTTTTACTGGTCTATAAGTACTGCATACAAGTGCCCAGTCAACCAGTATTAACGTGCCAGTGTGTCTATTGTTTTGGTCTAACTTTAGCTTAGTTCTAAAGAGGGAAAAAAAAAACTTGACCCCTTTTTTCTTCCTCTGGGGCTCAGTCAAGAATTTTTAGAACAGCTTTGAAATCTCTGAGTTCTGAGAATTATTTAACTTCCCAGTTTCCTTCAAATGGCAAAAGATGAAAAGAGGAAATTATTCCAAAATGTCCCAAGATAATGTTGGCTGAAGAAGAAAACCTGTCCAGATACGCCAAATTCTGCCCCTGGGGTTTCCAAATTGACTGCTTCAAGATTTTCACATTACCTTTTGATCTAAAAAATCACCTTCAAATCTCAAATATTAAATGACGTTTGAAGGTCTGACTGTAATTATGTTGGAGCTGTGGTTACTAAAGGGGTTAATTTTTTTTTTAGTCTCTAAACAAGATAGAATATTAAATGTACATCAGCTGTGAAGCACATGATTGTTGATAGATTGCAACTAAGCCATATAGGAAGACTTCTTTTGGATTTCAGTTGATTTTATTGTAATACAGTAAATTGGGTATTAAATAGAAAGGTTTGTAGATTGTCCACAATGACCAAAGTATTCTTGCAAAGGAAAAAAAAAAAAAAGAAGGAATGCTTTCTCCTTTATCTAACTGATTTATACAGAAAGAATGAATCCATTGTAAATATTCTCTCATCTTAGTAATGCATAAGTGATCTGTCATAACTCATTTTAAACTCGTGTGAAATATGCCATATGAAGAGGGATTAAGAGGCTGAGAAACTCATATTTCAACCAAATCCAGAATTAGTTTTTCTTAGGTCTAATAATTCCTTGTTAATAAAGATTTAAATGCAGCGCTGTCTAATTTATTTCACTGGTGCTTGTCTGTTGCCACAAAATTTGAGTGTCAATAATAGCCTGTAGATGGCACTAGGGTATCATGTCACTTGTGCTGGCCCCGTGCCAATCCCGCAGTAGCAAGGAAACGGGGGAGGGAAGGATCAAGCTGGTACTACAGCCAAAGATACCTTTTATTTAATGATAGTTGCTCTGGAGCAACCCAGCATCTCAGTTCATTTGCTTGCTCTTTTGCGATTAGCTCTTACCACACCACCTTTTCCAGGATTTCACAATCCAAGTTGAATCTTTGCTAGTACTGAGTCCATCTACGGTGGTGGAACATCTGAATTTGTTAAAAATAAGGAAAATACAGATTTCAGAAAACCCAGTAAAGCAAAATAAATTTGTAGGTAGTATTTATTGACAGTCACTGATTAGTGATTGAAAATGCAAGAGTCTCCCCTTTGTGTGTGGGTATGAGTGAGTGGAGTGGGGTAGGGTGCCTTATTGACACTCCATCTCCTTTTCACCTTCTAGTGCTTATTACTTTGGAGTGACTTTAAGATTTTGTGGTAATGAGATATTTATAAAAATAATTTTGACACTGAATCACATAGATACTCCTAGATCATTAAGTATAATGCCTATGATTATACAACTAAAATCTTCATTTCTTAAAGAAAATAATACCTAGGACAACTTAAAAGTATACTTAGAGCTTGAATGCACGGAACGGAAGGAATTAAAGAGTCAGTAGAGAAGTTCTAGATGAGAACGTAAAGTTATTAGATATAAGTTGAAGTCGGAATGACTTATTTTCATCTTAAATTCATCAGTTTTTTTAAAAGAAGCTAAAGTTTTGAAATTTAGACATATCTGAGCTTACTAAAGGCTTATAAAAAGTTGGTAAATAGTTACTCATGGTAAGAAAAGTAATTTATTAAATTAAATGGATTTAAAATGAAGTCTCTATTTTAATAAAAAGAAAGAAAATGGCTTTTTTATGATTGACTTTTAATGTGAAGGTCACTCACAATATACTGATATTATATGATTTGCATAATATCGTGAAAAAACTAACATGATTTAAACTCTTCATATGAAACCAGAAATTTGTTTTCCAAAGAAACATACTGATATTCTCCTTACATCATTTTGTAGATCCACGTTTTCTGAGTTTGCCCCAGAATTTGAAACTATAGTACAGTGACATGAATGTTAAGTGCATTTTAGCAAAGTATGGCAAAGATCTTTTGTTGAGGCTTAGTCAAAGAATATTTGTTTGTATGATGTAATCTCTGAAGTAGGATGCTGAGTAATTCCCTAACTGGAACTAAAGTGCAATTTAGACATTCCTTGAGACCATGTGTCACTGTGCAATTCTCTTTGTAGGCATTTTGATGTTCACATGTAGCTATAATTCACTATTATGATAAAAGAGCTATTATAATGGCTTTGCTTATACCTTTTAGAAGTTTTCATGCTGAGAAAGAAAAATTGTGATGTTGGAGAAAAGGAATATTGGGAGAAAGGAAAGGTGATGGTGATAGCAACATGTAAGATTTTAGTATGAAGAGGCTATTTTCTATGACTGGGAAGATAAATTATGTAGTACTCTTTTAATTTTTCCCACTGACCTATATGATTGTTATTGGAAGGTGTTCTGGTTAAACTGAAAAGTAAAATTTTTTTTTAGCTCATTCACTTTGACCAGTGGCTTTTGTACTAAATGTGCTCCTGAAGCTACACAATTTTGAAAAGTGGGATTTATTACCACAAAAGCTCTCAAAGGAATGTATAAGCTAACATATAATCAGTGAAGATTTTTAGTTGAGTAGGCACAGATTGCTGTTAACAGGAACACCTTTTCACTTCGTGGTGCTCATTGAGGCGTGGGTAACAAGCCAGATTCTTGAGTAAGGGTTACCAAACTCAAATACCATTAATTTGCATTGTCTATACCGTGAATACATAATGTCTGACATTCTTTTACACCATGAACTTGCTTGTAGTGCATTGACTCTTATTTTCTCTTTTTTCCCCCTGCTGTGTTCCCTTGTGTGACCCTGCCTAAGGTCATGTGAAACAATTGTAAATCACATTCCTCATCCACTCTGTTTTACTAGGCTTTCATTTTCCTTACATATAACAAATCTGCCCCTGAATTGTCCACAGGTTATTTTAGTACCCGTAGCCTTCTAGATTAAATGTAATCTTTTTTCAAAGTAAGA
This sequence comes from Mormoops blainvillei, assembly GCA_004026545.1. Lineage (NCBI taxonomy): Eukaryota > Metazoa > Chordata > Mammalia > Chiroptera > Mormoopidae > Mormoops > Mormoops blainvillei. The sequence continues at coordinate 88,326 of PVJD01002157.1, read as the reverse complement.
TCGTGTCTTGGTATTTATTCATAAATAAGCAAATTTCAGTTGTTATAGGGTTAAGAGAATGACATCATTAATTCCAGTAGGGCACTAAATAATAATAGGCATTGGCGTATTTTCTCTAAAAGCAGAACATATTCTTAATTAATATGATTTTTAAAATATGATACTAAGATCTCAAACTTTTGGCTTTCTTAGAATCATCTGGAGGGTTTCTCAAATCAGGTCGTTGGGCCCCAAGCCCAGGTGTTCTAATTCGCTACCTCTGGGGTCGAGCCTGAAAATTTACATCACTCACAAGGCCCTCAGTGATGTTGATGCTGTTAGTTGAGGGACCAGACTTTGAGAACCACTGCCTCCGCATGTTGGAACAAGAAATGTCAGCTTGTTTCCCTTTGAGATTATCACTTCTAGAGGACCTGTTTTTCCACAGCCCAACTCTCGGCTCTCTATTGACAGCCGTTTATTGTAGCTGGAGGCTTTATAGTAAGCAGTTTATTTCTGTTTCCCAACCCAGTTGACAGGTTCAGGGAATTAATTTTCTTAGCCCCAGTGTGATTTTTGTGGGGGTGTAAATGAAGATGTTAAAGAAAAAAGAAAATGACCTATTTCCATTTGAGAACTTCTTCCTGTAATGGAGCAATCTGATAGCTGAACTAGAGTTTCTTCTAGATAAACAGTCATGTTTAATTTTCTAAATGAAATGCTCCTTTTTGAGCTTAAACATCCTTACTTTTCTTTTCACAATCTAGAGTAAGTATTTGCTCAAAAATACGTTTGTGTATATAAAGTATTTGCTCAAAAATACATTTGTGTATATATTGAAGAAATTTTACATTGATAATATGTATGCATGCTGTACTCATTGTATACATGTACTTTTGCAGTGTAAAGGGAATCGCTTCTATTCCCAATCATTTAGAGGTACTATATTACATTTATGATTACTTTTCATTTTTGAGTGATCCCACTACAACCACTACTGAAACGCTGTTATGTCATGTAAAATGCACAAGACAGTCATAGAATTGCTATTTAGAACTGTGAGAAAGGAAAATGCAATTGAAAGTGAGGGAGGGAAATGTTAACTAATGTGAAGCTAGCGAAACTTTAAGATATTTTAAACTACTAAATTTTGCAGCGTATTGTGATGGTTGAAAACTGGTGGCATTTGGACAAAAATCGCTCCCCAGAATACAAATTATATTTAAAATGTTACCAGTTGTGGTTTTTATTTCTACTCCTTCCTTTTGGCTAAGTGCTCTGTGAGCATGAAACCTGTTTATGAGGCAGAGGACATTCAGACCCCTTGGACAATGACTCAGGAATTTGAAACATGATGGATCATCCATTCAAATTGGCTACCTTACCTCTTGGCATTGTGAGACAAATATTTGATAATTTTTTCAGCTTCATACATCTGAGCTGTACAATTTAAGGTACAGTTTAGCATTTATTACTTACTAATAACCTTAGGGGGGTAAAAGTAAAATGTTGCCACTGTGTTAAGCATAGACATGTCTATGAATTCCTGAACATATATTAACACAGAGAAAGTACATTTACGTAGTTAAAATATTCTATTATCTTGTTTTCTAAATTATGTTGCAATTAATTCTATATATAGAAACACTGTAAACTGATGTTCCCTGAGTTTCAGATGAGTCATCCTTACAGTGTCACAGAACAGGCTTTGGCATCATTATAATTACCTTGTAAATATTAAACTTGAAATAATGTTCTATTCTTATGGTATATACATAGTCTTATTAGTTAAGTATTCAGCTTCTCATAAAAACACAAAATAAATTAAAATATGTGCAATGGTAAAAAAGAATCTAGATTTAATGCAAAACTTCACATCTAAAATCGTATTTTTTCATAACCATTTGTAGATTATTTTGACTCTTGAAGTTTTGTTTTCATACCGAATGTCTATAGATTACACCCAAAATATTACAAATAGCATCTCAATGAATTCTTTTCACAGTGCATTATTTTACGTGATAGTACTGAGGTATGAAAGCAATACCTATAAATCATATTTTCTGTTAAACTCCATGGTCACAATTATTTTTATCTTATTATTTAGAATTTTTGACATAATTCTTTTTTCGGTTGTGGACAATGCAGAAACCCACTAAGTGCTAAAAGCACAGCAGTTGTGTTGGTCTAGCAGTACCAGACAGCGTGTTTACAGGATTAGAGGCTGTGTCAACTGTATTGCTCTTTTTAAAAAATTTCTCAGTTTAACTTTCTCAGAGTTAAACTCTTAGCTTGCATATAGTTAAAAAAGACAAAGGCAAAACTGAGTCATGAATTGTTTACCACCTTTCTTGAAACCTTGGAGTAAGCTTTCTCTGAAATTAGTGTGGTGTTTTCTGGAAGGGGATCCTTTATTAAGACTGTAAATTAGCCTCTTGATAATATTAACAAATAGTTAATATTTTACATATTTAACATAGTTGGAAACAAAGTAAGAGTTGTTTAATGTGGATTTTTAAGTTTTGGATTTCTTGACAGCCAATTTTATGTGTATTATACTTTCCAGAATTTGTTATATATCAAGGTCTTAAAAATGTATATTGGGCTTGTTGAAATATGACTCTAATCACAGACCAGCTATTAGTGAGAATTTGCGAATGCAAGTCAGCACAAGGCTTACTCTAAAGTTTTCAATATCTGGAGGCATAAAGGAGTCAGCCACTCAATAATTAATAGAGCTAGTGCTATGGCCCTTTTAACAATTAGGACCCCCAAATCTGCATCAGATCCAGAAGCAAATTCAAACATAGAGATATAATGTCTCGTGTACATAAGGAGATGTACTTTACTATTTAAGATTTCATCAGTTGTTTCAGAAAGCTGTTAAGTCTGTCAAACATTTCATTTGGAAAGGAACACATGCTTTTTGTCTTTGTTTGATACAAACCTATTGGGCTGTCAGTCATAAGAAACATAGAACAAGATATATTATCATGATTGACATTTTGGTTTTAATCAATGTTCTTTTTTTCCTAAACCAAGATTCATTAAAATGTGAAATTCTTAAATTAGTTAAACAACTACCCTTCCTTAACAGTAAGGTGTGATAGGAGAAATAAACTGGAAGAACAACCCATATTTAATCTCTCTCATGTTTTCATCCTATAGACAGTTTGTCTCCCATAGACAAGAGTAGTGGCGGAATCTGTCGCATTTTCCCAGCCATAGCGTATAACTTTAAGAAATTCAGAACTCAAAGTCATTCACTAGGGATCTGGATTTACATACTTTTTTATTATTTAAATGGCATATGAAAATATTTTTCTTCAGTCTTTAGCACTTTGATTGATTACAGTGACATCAGCACATACATTTAAACTGTTGGACTTGGGACCACCTGCACATCTGGGAGTGGTGTAGATATAAGCAAGACCTTAGAGGCATATTTCATTCTTTCTAGTCATTTTACAGTTATTATTCTGGAATTCCTTGAGAAAACTATATGAAATTAACTTTCATTGAAGGGAGTCTACTACCACCTTCCCACTCATGAATTTATATGGATTTTTAATTGTGTGGACTGCAGGAAAGAACAGAAATATGGTCAATTTTATCATGTTTGTATATCTTATATTTGAACATTCTTCCACAATTTGTCTTTCTATCTGATCATCTCTACATTTTCCTGTTACACTGCTTTGTTAATATCCAGTCTGTGGCCTTTTTCAGTCTGTTAGCAGTTGATTAAGAAATACTCTAATCCCTTCCAGAATATTGAGAAACTAATGGATTGCAGAGTATTTGGGTCTTTAAGCTTCAATTGTAAATGGTTATGAAGAATTGTCATTGAGCTGATATTTGCATATATCTCTCTTGGTGCTAGTTACTTTGCCTCCTTTTTTAGCCCTCCTAATCTTCAGCTTTCATTCTAAGAGTATTTTAGTTGGAAATAAGCATGCCTGTGATAGAAATTTGGAATTCACCTCTAAATGAATGCCATCACAGACAGGGAAGTTCTGGCACATTTTGCATAGATCTGTATGAACACAGTGAACCCTTCATAAGCTCTTAGATTGCAGGAAATCAGCACTGAAAATTAAGTGGGGTTTTAAAGATTTGCAAAGTAGAGAGCTTTGTATAAATCTGGTATTGCAGGTGCCTATTAAATATAAAGTAAAAGCTAATACAACTAGCTAATACATTTCCCTCTACATTAGAGTGATTTATATAGCCTAGGGAATTAGTCTTGCCTATTTTTTCCAAATACAGAAACACTAGATGTGTCTGAAAGAATAAAAATCTAAATGCATTCCTTAGAACAAGCAGATTCGCTCTGTGATGATTCTCTTCATTCAAGGTAGACAGTGCAGGCCTTCTGCTGCTTACCTGTGGCACCCTGATGCCCATGACCTGGTCTTCAGCTCTCCTGAGAAGAAATTCTCAATCGCAGGTGTAGATGCCCTTCTAAACGTAAATCACATTAACACCTTAGGTATGCATAAAACTATAGCATGACCGTAATGAAGAGGGCTGGCTACTCTGTGAGTGCTTTGATCCTCATAGGAATTACTTTGAATCATTTCTCAAACTGTATTTTTAGAATTCATCCTTGCTCCACTTATAGTGTGTAGTTGTAGCACAGCATTTCATTCCAGACTTACGCGGGTTTCAATATATTTACCTTTATTACAGTGTTCAGTAAAATACCTCTCATTCCTTAAATACTTAATGTCTTTGGCCCTGTTAGATATAAATTGGTGCAAATAACCATGCATATTTTTAAATGAGTTTTAAAATCATCTATTTTTGCCTGCTAGAAAAAGTATATAATCTCTGTGCCATCCACTGTGGGTACAGTGGACTTGCTGAGAATCATAATAGATGATTGATTTTGAAAACAAAACAGTTTTTGTGCAAGACAATAGCAACCAGAATTCAGGGAATGAGGTTTTTTCTTTTTTTCCTCATTAAACAAACCTCAATGAGGAGAAGAATGGAAACACAGAAGGATATATAAAATGAAGCCGTATCTTTTATAGGAAGAAAATGTTTTCTGCTGACAGTAGTTCCACAGTAGATCTTTTCTTGAGAAAAAAAAAAATACTGGTGCTTTTTTGGATTCGGAGGATGCAACCAATCTGTGCCTCTGTGTGATAGCAGCTGCATGCTGAGGTCTTTCAAATACACAGCTACACAGGATTCTGCAGGAAACTTTTTGTAGAAGGTGCAAGTGACAAATGGAGACAAAATGGAGTGAGTTCTGAGTGGTGAGTTGATGTGTCATATATTCATGTCATTGAACAAATTTTCACACTGGAAGCCTAGAATCACAATAGCCTTTTCTCTGTTTGTCAGCTGTGAACACACCTGGATTGGCAACTTTTCTCAGCTCCATTGCTTGTCATTCACTGGGTGGACTATATTCATTTATATTCCAATACACAACTGCTTACTTGGTTCTTAATAGATTTTTAAAGGATACAAAATTATTTCTGCATATCTTTCCTTCGAAATGAACTCACAAAATATTTTGCTCAAGAATACCCATAGAGTTTAAAGTAAAGCACAACATGTTCTTTCTTCCCAGAAATAGCAAATCTCTATACTTTTTTCTTTGCAATTTTTAAATTTGGTTTTACTTACCGATACCATATAGATTAATAATGTCTCAATATATTTCCAATCCATTCAAATTTCCCACATAAACAAGATGTTAGAATTTTATGAAAATCATTTATTTTGCTGCAAAATTAAGATGAGTATCAAAATTGCATTGAACTGTAGTAAAAATGGACACAATCTTTAGTATTTGAGTCTGACATGAACTCATTTTCATTTTTGACCTCGACAGCAAAATCTTCTGGGAAGCAGTAATGGCAAAATGCATACAATGAATTCATTGACTGACTTTTCCAAAACGATAATAATTAAGCAAAATCATTTTGACACCTGGAGTCTCTGTTTTAGACAATTAAATTCTGCTTTAGCTAGGGGTTGTTGTCTTCATGGCGGTACTAGGAATATCACTCCTCAGGGTTTAAACTGTTCCTGCAGGACCATCCTCACCAGCCCGTGTAATGTCAACCTCCTGGTATTTATTCAGAGCTCTTCAAAATATGGCCCTGGTTCCTCATGATCTTTCAGTCTCAAGTGGCAACTCAGTCAAATGAGATACTGGCATGCCATAACATAAAACTCAATAATTAAGCAGTATATTAGAAAGTCCTTCAAAGTAAGAAGCTATGTCTGATTTATCTTTGTATTTCCAAGACTAAACCTACAACATTGCCAAGAAGAATAAACGTAGTAGTCATTCATTAAATGTTGACCTGACCTGAGAGATCAGCTGATAATTGGAATCATGCTATATATATGTATGATATTTCCATTGATTTAATCTCTGTAATAACCATAGAAAGATGAAATTACTATTATTCTTCAACTTATGTAAAAATTGGGAATCAGAAAATGGTTTTTCCAAGTCATGTGACTAAAGCCCATTGCTTTCAGCTGCAACCTCGAACCCTACCTCTGCACCGATATTTCTTACACATGTGCAGCCCACTTTTACTTGTAAGACACTCTTCTTAAACCAGATGGAAGTTTGAAACATTTTCTTCATTAGGCAAATTATTTGTGTTGGAAAGGGCTACAGCCCATTTACTAAAAACCTGTATTACGAGGCAACTCAGTGTCCCCCAAATTGTTCTTCTTGTGTTGCCACCCCCCCGCCCCCCCAGTAAACTAACCCTAGAGCATGAGGTTGCTGAAAGTGTGGTAAGCATATGACACACAAAAGCTGTTCTGGATGTCTTGCTGTGTCAGGCCAAAATGTAGAAAGTATATATGGAGAGAATCCTGACAGTCTGGTTTCAGTTGTCCCTATGTTCCTCTACAGCAGCTGATGACAAAAGTTCTAATTAGATTTAAGAATTGTGTGTGTGCGCGCATGTGTGGCCGAGGAGTCCCCGTGCTCTCTAGTCTAAACTATAATCTCCCTGGCACCCTCCCATTCATATTTCTGGAGGTCCAGGGAAGACCCCCCTGACATAACCTAGTCTCCTAAATGAACAAGTATAGGCATTCTTAGACTCTTCATTTTACCACTCCAATCTTTTTTACCCAGTAGAATACAGATAATTAACATTATATGTGATTTATCAGTGTTTTGAGTAATGCTTTCTGCGTAGAGATCAGAGAAAAAGAGAGGGTGACAGAATGAGAGAGAGAGAGAGTAGCAGAAAATCAGAGGGACAGAGTAGCAGAGAAATTAGAAAACCGCTGACTCTAATGTCCATAAATACACTCTCCCTCATTTTTTGCACACCACTATGTCTGCCTGTCCTAACATCTTTCTTTATAATATGATATAATGGGAAGAGAAACAGGAACTAAATAAACAGGATCAGATTTTTTTTTCTTCTAAGTCTCTTCATCCAAAATCTTTACTTCAACTTTTGAATGCTTAGATTATTGATTACTTTTAAACATAATGGTCAGTATATTTACTTTGATAGCTTCTTAATAGAAACAAGTGTTTTGGAGGAGAAAAAAGTCATTAAACTTCCCTTATTAGACTTTTGAGTCATCCAGACAACACCCTAGAATCATGTATGAATTCTATAAAAAGAAGCAAAATAATAATTGAATAGTGACTAAAGCAGTGTCTAGCTACTATATTAATTTTAGAAAGATAAATTTGGTGTCTAATGAAATTCATAGTAATAGTTTCTCAAGACTCAAATAGGCCCTTGAGATTATTTGGCCTATTTAATTCCTTTTCCAGATTGAAAAAAAAAACCCCGAGACTATAAAAAGTAGTTTGATATTTGAAGTAAAAAAAAAAGACTTAGTGGACCGCTACTTAAAAACCGGGCGACATCAGGCACATCATTTAAATATACTGGTCTGTGCATTTCTAGTTTGTAAAACAGAGCTAATCACACCTAATCCATGAGGATGTTACAAGATCAAGAGAACAGGTACATATGAGTATCTGACCCATTGTAGGCAGGCACTAAAAACAAAAACAAAAACAAAAACCTGTTTTTTCACCGTTTTATCCAAGGAAGCCAGCTAACACTGACAGAGTTGCCGTATTTCACTTAAAGCGTGCTCTCTTAGTTGGTGTATGGTGAATTTCTGGAATCTCAGTGCTATTATATCTCTTTTAATGAACAAAATATCTCTGTTAAATCTGCATTTAGTTTAAAATACTGTTTATTGGTTATTTAGAATTTCTGAAAAGTTGATTTTTGTAACAGCATCAGTGCATAGCAGATAGGATGTCATGTTTTTTATCTCAGTCCCTGTTGTTTCGCATTTTTATAATTGCCTCATCTTTCATTTTGGGTATTTCACCATGTTCATTTGCATGTTGTGTTTTAAAATTATTCTGCTTCTCATAGTATTTGTTAATAATTCACTTTCTTGTCGATTACCCATAAGGACTCCACCCCTCTGGGGACTTTCACCTCATACATCATTCCTATTACAAAACAACATATAAGAGAGTGAATCTGTTTCGCAGGAGTAGTTAACACAGCTGGAGCCATTTGGAACCTGCTGGTTTTTGCTTCCAATTATTCTATAGACTGGAAAGCATCTCTGTCGAAGTAATGCCATCCATGATATAATCAAACTAGTTAAAATGCCTTGGAGTATTTGGATGATATTTCTGGGATTCGTGAAATTTATGCCAGAAGCATAATAACCAATTTTTTTTTACTATTTATTATATTTCTAAACAACATATATTCATTTATAAGTTTTTAATGTCTGAATATAAAGTTTATAATGTTTGAGTATATGGGTGACATACATACAACCCCAAAAATAAAAATATAACATGATATGATAGTACCTGAAAATACTTTTGTTTATGTCTGGGGCCAAAATCCTTGCCTTAGGTTGGAATAGTTAAAATCATCAAGATAAAGTTAATGATTTGGAGCAGAATGTAGTGGGGATTTGTTATTAATTCAGTTAACATTATCAACTAAATAAGAAGTAGATCTAGTCATATTTCATTTGACCTCATTGTGACAGAGATTGTAGAAATTAAATTTTTTAACTTCTTATTGACCTGTGCTACACTCTCAGTGTGATTTGATTGCTTTTGGATTGGCCTTTTTGTTTAGTTCTACTTTAATATATACAAAGAGGCTGAGTAAGAAGAAAGCACTTGGAAATAAAACAAACGATAACAAGAGATTGTAAAAACTGTTCGTGCTAGGGAAAAACTTAAGCACATAAAACATGGCAAAATGGAGATCCATCTTACAGCTTGAGGGTACTAAGCAGGTGGGGACATAGTGTGGGCACACACTGTATGTCAGACATGGAGTTGTAAGGTTTATAGCATAACATATAGTAGATGTTCAATAAATTCTTAATCCCACCACATGGGCGAACGTAGAGATAATCAGGCAAAATGAGGGCCTTAAACTCATTTTAACTGTCAAGAGTAGGGTGTTAAGGATTTGGATTTATTGTTTTATTTGAAATACTTTCCATTCTCATGGCATCACGTATGTGTTACATGTATACTATATATGTAGCTAAATGTAAATTAAGATGGCCACTATTCTATATTGTCCATATCAACAGTGTCTTCCATTAACTTTTACAAGGCACAGGTACTTGTGCATCCCAGGAAGTTTATGTAATTCCAGTTCACACAATGACCAAATCCTTATTATATGAAAAGAATTATATTTCTTATACTGTACTTTTCACATCTTGATTTCACGATCTAGCAATGTAAAGGACTTTTGCAGCCTGCTAAACTTTTACCTTATTGGGGCTTTTCTCTTATTTGGGCTCAGGCTTGACAACTAGAAAATATCCATTCAACCTCATCACTAGACTGTGATGACCACATTATATTTTCCTTAATGGATGTGAAGACTTATTTAAGAATTATATCCTATAGTCTTAAATGTGTATTCTTTTCCAAAATTCTCTGATATATAACTATGAAATTTTTCTGTGGCCAAAGGACTGTGATATGATCTATGATATATATGCAAACTAATCTTTTTATTTTTTATCAATTCTGATATTTATCAGACATCTATAAAGTAACTTCTATGATCTAGGAACAATGTTAGAAAATGGAAATTTTTTAAAATAATAAATAAAACATCTTTGCTTTAAAAGATTCCACTGGATTTTAAACACAATACTTTTTTTAACAATTCTTACTTACAAATATATATTTGGTTTTAAATCTATGTCATAGTTTTCCTGAAATATACTTTTAAAAGTCTCTCCTCTTTTTTAACTAGTGCTGGAGACTTGATTTTTCAGCAGGGTAATAAAATTCTAAGATCTATTACTCTAATTATAAGAATGCCAAGTTTAAATTTATCCTTTCGTTAATTTAGAGGGAGATATACTTTTTCATCCTTAAAATCACACTTCTCCTACAGGCAAAGGTGTTAATAAAATATAGTTGCAAGTAAAACTTCATTTTGGTGACTATATGAGATTAGCATATTTGCTGTATTAAAAATCACTTTAAAAACATGGCACACATTGATAATGTTGAATAATAACCTAAAGTAAAAGACAGTGTTCTCTAAAAATGGAGTTCCACTTATATAGGGATCCATTTAAAATGGGTACTGTGAGTCATGATATTCTGCAAAATATTGTTCAGCCTTCATCCTTTGAAAAGAACATAGCCTTAACATAGACATGGGACATAGATGTTAAACTCTGGCTAGAATAAATGTTTGATTTAATTGGCTTTTACCTCCAGATGGTGCTGATTTGGGCAAGTACAGTTTCTTATGAATATTTATCGCACTATTTCAAGAGATCAATATAATGACATAAATCTTGAAAATAGAGACCTTTGGTATATATACTTTTTTAACTTGAAAAATTTTCATGTCCTGAAAATTTGATTTCCTTTAATCACTGCAGAAAATGTTATAATTGAGCTTTAGATTTCAGGCAAGACAGACTATGTTATTTTAACTTAATCATTCCTAAAACACTAATAATTTACATATGGATGAATGTTTATATGAGCAGGTCATTTCAAAATTTCAACATGATATGGAAGCAAAATCTATTTGTATTTTTGAAAAATAATGCTTAAATGCCTAACTTGCACATTTTTGTGCAAACATATTTTTAACATAATTTTTATTGCCAGAAAATGTACTGTTTTAATTGCAGTTAGGCTTCAGTGATAACCATCAAGCTGGTGCCAGAAAGATCTTTCCAATTTTTCTGTGGCTACTTAGGCAATGATCTCCCAAGTAATTACTATAATGTAAATGAACTACAAAATTGAAAGCTGACAAAATATGTAGATCTCAGGAATAAAATGTATAATAGCACTTGTTAAGTATATTGCTTAAGATAGTAACAATTTTTGAGAAATCATGTATTTGTTGATATGACCAGTTGTTAAGTAAATGTAATCCACTGTCCTATAATGTAAAAATATATACAGTTTGGAAAGCTCATTTAGAACCAACCAACAGGATATGTTAAGCATACTAAAATAGATACATTTAAATAAAGATTGGTATAGAAATAATATGAATTTCACACTTACCAATTTTTTTTATAAATTAGAAATGTGCAGTCTCACAACAACAGTGACAGTTAACTTGGTATTTTTACATAGTTTTCATTCCTTGCGTAATATGATTTCTATAAGTGACAATGCATTACCAAAGAAAATAAAGAAGTAGGAGTTACTAAAACAAATACTTAGATTTTTTCCATTTCAAAAACTTTTATACACATTGCTTTCTAAGTATTGGCAACAATGTCTCTATTCATAACCACTTACACTTTGCTAAATTTTCACTTAGCATCTTGAGAATTAAATTTTCTCATCTGCAAATTGGATTATTGGATCCAGCCATTTTTATTTTTATTACTGGAAATAGAACTACAGCTTTTGTTAATTACTTAGGGAAATATCAGTCTTTGTCAGGTTTCCTCTTACCATACAACATCCAGTGACCTACTTCTTTCCATCATCAGTTGGTATGTATTCAAACAGTACCTAATAATGTTAACATTGGCTCAAGAAAAACAATTACAAAGTAAATCATACAGTTCAGGCTCTCTCGACAATGAACGATTTGCAATATTTTCATTGTATGATCTATGTTATCACACTCTTGCATTAGTATTGATAACAGCGTTGCCTTTATCTTCCTTACAGTCTGCCTGATTAATTATTTTCTTCCAAACTAGAAAATTAAAACAATCTCCTTCTAAATCAGAAATCACAAAATAGAGGAATTATAAAATCTCAAGATGTTGATGTGTGTAGTTTAATTAGAAAACTATAAACTTAAAATAGTATATAGTGACCACGTTTTTAACAGTAATGTTACGCTAGTTATGTTTGATTGTTTTTCTGTAGTAAGGCATTAAGATGACTTTAGTATTTCAACTTTTGTGAATATTGGAGAATTCCACCTAGTTTAGGGATAATGTGTAAGCATAGTTTTTAAAAAGTCAAACAGTGGTAATTTTGATTGATTATTCATTTGTTATCAGGATAATTCTCAGAAAAGCTGATTAAATCTAATAATGCTCATTGATTTTTATTGGCATCCTGTTCATTCAAAGACAAAATCAAGTTAATTTGAAGAAATAATGTAAATAATCAGAACTGTCAATCTCTTGTGATTTGTGATTAAAGGAACTGAATCACAAATTATCGAAAGTAGCCCCCAGATATCCTGCCTGAATTTTGAACAAGCGCTATTTGCTTATTGGAATATAAGTTAAAACTATGTTTTGCCAAAGCAGAGTCTACCATATTTTCTCCAGAACACTGCAGAAGCAGGACCTTTGAGGATGGTTCTGAGCTAGCCTATAGGCTAGAAATGCTTAGTCCTCAAATATCTGAGTGATTTCTGAACCTCAAAATTTTTTTGCATTTAGTACTACTTAACTGCATTGTGCTCTTTCATCTTGTAAAAAACTATGCAAACCCAATTCCACTGATCTTTTCGGTGGAGGTATTATAAAAAGACTGTTTTTCACTGTAGGTAGATGGGTTTAGGAATTGCTTTGCAAGTTTGGGAAGCAGATATAAATGGAGGAGGTGTAGGTTCAAAAATGGCACAATGCCACAAGACACTTTCTTTTTCTTTCCATAATAAGCAACCGTGTCCTATGCTCATATCCTAAATGTACAGCAACAAAGCTGCCTTCCTTAACCATATGGCTATGTGCACATGATATGCTTTCTAAATAGTCATTCCATGGATATACAGTCATTTGGAATTTTATAAGTGGAGAGTAGTCCAGGACTTGAACTGCAGCAGTCTTATATCAGAGGCTTTGCTTGTAGTTGTTAAGTAATACTGCCTTTATGATTATAATTTTATTTCAAAATAGAAAATTGTGGCACATCACTGAGAGTCAATTGTGCCAAAAATTAATTCTTTATGTAAAGGTAAAAAAGGACAGTTGAAGTCTAATTTGACATTTTCTTTTTAATTCCTTTAGTGTATAAATTTCACCACTGAGCACGTGGCCTGATGATACAACCATACCTAAGGCATGTGTGGTACTTTACAGTTTACAATGAACCTTCACAGACAGTACATCCTAAGAATAATAATAGCATTTATATCATTTAGGCATTAGGATTCTGCACACTTTTTATAAACAGTGGATTTTAGCAGTAAATTTCAAATATTCTGCTCATCTCAAAACAGATCAAACATTTTGTGGTAGTCCTTAAAAAAAAAAAACTACTAATATCAGATAGGAAGGGATCTAGAAGAGGAGGAGGTCAAACTATGATAACAAAAAGATCTCTCCTCACCACTATATAAGAATGATGCTTTTTAATTTTTTTTTTAACTTCAGCCCCTATTTCTGAATTGGGAGAACACCACCTTCCACCCACCTCAGCACAAACTTGGCATCTAAGATCAACATGGGCCTTTCCCCAACCCAGCTGTAGTGCACTGGGAGAACATATCTGCAAGCCTATATATAAACATGTGTACAATAAGTTATTTTATGATCATTTGTAAAATTTTAGCCCTACAGTATGTTTTCCAGGGTTTTTTTTTACCCTGCAACCACAAAAAGTATCCAGTAACTTTACATAGTTCTATAAATATACCATATTTTATTACTGGCTTATTAGTGCCTCCTTGCTTAAAATTCGAACAATAGGTGGTAAACACTTGTCAGCTGCTTGTTGGACTTTCAAGATCTCACTTAAATCTGAGAACTGGTGAGAACCATTTCAGCCACATAGGCAAATAAAATTCGTTTATCATGGATAATTGTTATGGGTGCATTTTGGTAAAACTTCTAGGTGAGAAAGTTGCAGTTTTAACTTGAGAGGCATATGACAGTTAAAATGATATAGTAGGAAGTTATGAATGCACAGCTTTTCCTATTCCATTTGGCCAAAGAAATTGATTTTTAAAACAACATGCTAGCCTTTCCGTTCTTTGTGTGTTGTGTGTGTCTCACTAAATCACTCATGAATGCTATTCTTATTCAGAGCATAAATTCTATCACAATCCCAGAGACTAAAAAAAGATCTCTTTCAAAAAGAGTTTCTTGATATGAGACAAACAGATTGACATAATTTTAACAACCTATTGTTTTGAAGCTTGTGTTGCTTATTTGATTATGTGGACTCAGTTATTATTTAAAGCTTAGTTTGATTTTGGAGCAGCGACTTTTTCTTGATGACCCTTTACTAATAAGCTCTGATAGGCAGACAAATTTCAGTTATTCTAATTAAAGATCAGTATTGAACATGTTGACCAAATGTAGATTTTATATTGTTAATTAGGCAAGAATTTGGTAAGAGCATACCTTTAGATCAAACATTGATAGAAGAAAGCTAAGTTCACCTGTAAATTTGTCAATGAACTAGAGTGGCAGGATTTTCTTAGTTTAAATTATTAAGATAAGATATTGGAAAAGCATAGTTCTTACACATGAACTCAAGACATGCAGGCACGTTTACTTTGAACTCAATAACTTGCAAGAATACCAAAATTTTGTCAGTACATTTGTTTAAAGAGTCATTTTTAGAGAAATGTTTTTATGAATGATACTTTCTGATGGAAGTCATGTTTAATGAAACCAAACATAAAAGCGAACACTTTTAGTAATCTCCTCTCATCAGATTCAGGTAGAAGAGCGCCAGACTGTTTTCGGTTTCACAATAGGCTGCAGTCTTGTGATAGAGTTCTCAGTTGGGGTTTGGCGATTAAAACTCTGGCATGCCGACGTTAGTGCTCTTGCATGATGTGTTTATTTACCTTTCTCAATGACTTAAAATATAACTGGAGTTCTCTTTTATCTAGAGAACTGAACAGACAAGACTTTGTGAAACAATTAATTTTGCATCGACATTTGGGGCGTTGGTAATAATTTACAGTGACATTATGCTTATTAGTTACGATTGTGACAGGCAGGCTTTATCCAAATGGACAGTGAAAGGGCCAAATTTAATAGTCTTAGCATTGGAAATTTCTGCTTTGAGAAGAGTAAAAGCTGTCCAGCATCTACTTGTTTTCTCCCTCCACAATTATGGATTAATACACATCAGTCCCAAGCAATTGAGGAATGATATGAGAGAATGATTGGCACTGGACAACATCACACATGTGAAATTAAAATTATGTAATGATTTTTCTGCTATGATGTGGTAGAAAAGGCAAATGGATGCCAATTCCTAGCCTTTGCACATTCAGAATGTCAAGAAAGTAGATAAAAGAGAAGTAGGAAACAGATGTGTAATTCAAGCTGATACTTTTTTCATCAAATACATAAATCTTTTTTTAAAAATATCAAGAATTGGTTCAGTGGATTAGCCCAATATTGTATATATTATATTATTTTGTCCATTTAATTATAATATCTTTTACCTCTTAAAAATATTCACAGAAAACACATGCGTAGCCTGGGACCGCAAATTAGATGCCGTAAATATACACAGTGAATCTAATATACAATCATATACATATTGCTGTATGAAATG
This sequence comes from Mormoops blainvillei, assembly GCA_004026545.1. Classification (NCBI taxonomy): domain Eukaryota; kingdom Metazoa; phylum Chordata; class Mammalia; order Chiroptera; family Mormoopidae; genus Mormoops; species Mormoops blainvillei. Next base: position 72,338 of record PVJD01002157.1, on the reverse strand, counting down.
TCTCTGAGGTGAAAAAAATTTTCTATATGTTACCAAAAGTTGTTTTGTTTTTTTTTAAATCATTGCCCTAGGATATGCCTTTGATTTTAGAGAGAGAGGAATGGAAAGAAAGAGAGAAAGGGAGAAACTGAGAGAGAGAGACATTGATGTGAGAGGGAAACATCATTCGGTGCCTATGTCGCGCATGCCGCGACCAGGGGTTGAACCGCAACCTAGGTATGCCCTGACTAGAAATCAAACCCTCAAGTTTTTGTGCATCGGACGATGCATCAACCAACTGAGCCTCCTGGCCATGGCCTTACCAACAGTTTTAATAAACATCGTTAGCCCTGGCTGGTGTGGCACAGTGGATTGTATTGGCGTACCGACTGAAAGATGTCTGGTTCCATGCTAGTCAGGGCACATGCCTGGGTTGCAGGTGCGGTCCCTGGTTGGGGTGTGCGAGAGGCAACCAGTTGATGTTTCTTTCATACATCGATGTTTCTCTCCCGCTCTTTCTCCCACCCTCCCCTCTCTCTAAAAGTAAATAAAGAAAATGCTCCAAAAAGTCCAGGAAAACATTTTTAACTACAAAATATTGAAGACCCCCCTAATTCCAGCTTTTGTTTTTCCTGCTTACAAAGCTTATCTCTTGTAACAGTAGATTTATGGCAATATTTTCTAATACTAAGGCTGTGTATTTTTTTCAGATTATCAGAGAACTTTTTAACTACTTTATTGCATTTTTAATAGTGACACTTTAATAAAATTACTGTTTTTAGATTTTGATTTCACAAACTCTTCAATGTATTTTTACATAGATTTTTGATGTGAGTGCTAATCTTGACATTTTTCTTGAAAATATGATTTTTTTTGGTGTTTGTTGAGTGGAAGGCGATTTCTTTCCCTTAATTGTATGTATTCTTTTTGAACTACAAACTGTGTTTGAATGCTGTGCATGGATTGGCAAAAGTGAAAGATAGAAATATGGAAATGCCTTACTCAATGCCACTTTTACAGATCCACTCACGTAGACAATGGAGTCTAGTAATTGGAGACAACTGTATTTGAACAACAATTTTAAAAAAAATAAAGCTGAAACAAGTAAGATTAAAAAAATAAAGCTTGGTTTGTTCCCCTCTGAGAATAGTGATATTAAAGCCAAAAAGATCAGAAGTGTACCAAATTTAAGGTGATTATTTGAAAAAGAGAAATCGCAAACTTGTTAATCATGATATTTTTGAGGTGATTATAGATGAGTTTTGATATACATTAAAATAGAATTATAAAGGCTACTAACCATAATGATGGAATTCTAGATGTAGATAAAATGATTGCCTTTACACTTTCAATAAATTTGTTACCCGATTTAGGAGTCTTTGTAGCCTGTGAAAACTTGTTTATGTTCATTTAACTTCAAAAAATTATGGATGTGTTAGTTAAAAAAATATTTGGAGTTCTATTATTTAGTTTCTCACATTCTGAAAGAGTGATCAAGAGACTGGAAATGTTTTAACTTGGTGTGCATGTATACACACTTTATAGTTAAACAAATTATTGCTTTGCTACTGTCAAGGTCTTAAAGCACAGAGTGCTGAGAAGACCCAGCAGTTTACTTAATTAACCCCTGCTTCTTTTACAGGCAAAGAAATGAGATTGCTCTTTGGCAATCATGTTACTTGAATTATATTTAATCTTTTATTACTCTGAAAACACACACACACACACACACACACACGCACACACCCTAATGCAGATATGGACGGCAGAATTACGCGCCTCGTGAATACATTGCTTCCTAACATAAACCAAATGTTAATAGCTCCAATGGCATTTTCTCTCTGATGAAAAAAAAAGTGCCACAGTTAGGAAGGCAAAACTTATGCTTTACAGGTTTATGACCTGCACTAAAAGTAGATTAAGACTGCATTTGTAAGTGTTCTCTACATAGCATTCCTAATATCAACTGACTACTTAAAGAAAATGTATGTGCTTTCATTCTGACCAATAAAAGGCAGTTTGGTGAGTTACAGAGATTGACTGGGTGCTTGACATGTGGTGCAGTTCCATTGAAACAGTGGGCAATTGGTACTGGGGAGGTTAAGGGGAAAGTCACTTGTCTTGCTTGTTTTTAGATGTGCTTCTAGATATGTTGATATCCTAATATTCTTAAAATAAAAAAAGTGCAACACCAAATCACATATAAGAAGTTTCCTGATATTACCTTTATAGTACCGATGTAAAAAAAGAATGATGATATTCTCCCAGTCATTTTGTAATCATGTTCTGATACTAACCAGGCCATTATCTAGACATAGATAAACCATTATTTAATTGCAAAATGCATCTTTTTACTCATTATTGCTTAAGTAAATTTTAGAGCATGATCATTGAGTGATCCCTCCTCACCATTCTATGATAGGTAGATATGTTAGATTCCTTTACTGTTCGTTCTTTTATTATTAAAAGAACCCTACAGATAATAAAGCATTTGTTTTCAGTTAAACAACAACAACCCTGGTAATTTATATTCAGTTTTACTTCTGCAAAATAGCCACATTTTTATATACTCCAAACAAATAGTCATGTGTCACTATATGCTAAAATGATGAAATGTGGTGGAAAATAATCTCCCTTATTTGCTCTAATGTGTGAATAATTATATGTAAACACTCGACCTCACATGTTCCTATAATACCATTATTCTGTAGATAGTACTCGTAATTCATAATTCAGTATATTCTATTGCTAATTTATGGAAAGACTTCTTGAGATTCATCATAAGCATTATTAGTAAAGAATTATTGGGAAAATGTTCCCAATTGACAACTGATAATTAAAGGTATTATACAAAATAAATGTATTGCAGAGTAGATAAGGTCAATGTAGCAGTATCTTTCTATTTTGATTTTAAATTAAGTTTTTATATACTCAAATAATTTGGCTCAAGAATTAGGTGATATATTTTAGAAGATTTAAAATAGCTAAAATAATGTTTCAGTCTGTTACATTGATAATTTACAATAAAATTTATTACTGTTAATAATTAATAAACGTTTTTCCTCCCTGTGTTAGTGATTTAAGTTGAATGAGAATTTAGTAACATGTATAGGGATGCATCTTACTATCTATATTTGCTGAACAGTGTTAATAACACAAAACTTTTCCTCATTAAAATGGACTTTTTGTACATTATGATTTGAATTAAGTATTGAATATATAAAGTATTTACAAAGTTGTATATCAAAATGTATAACGTTCCATTTTTCTCTATATTTTGTAAAACATATTTGGTGTAATCAGTACGACTCACATATGTCAAATCAAGTATTCTACTATTTATTTAAACAAATATATACCTAATGTATTTGGAAGCTTATTGCACTCATATAATTGTATATATTGTGGCTTCAAAAGTCTGTACTTATCCTTGCTTTAAAGAAGTAGTATGTGCATTTCTTTCCAATTTATTTTAATTAATTATATTAAGGAGAACCTCCTTTACTAAATGTACCTTAAAATTCACAATAAAGTTTCAGAAATTGTTTTGTACAGTGTTGAGATTTTGTGTTGAATTTGTTTGTGAACTTTTTTTTTTAAAGTTGTTCTCTGGTTTTCTAAGAAGGATCCCCTGAACTTGCTCTTATTGATAAAATGATGAGTTAAACCATGTGGTGTGGCGAAGAGCTAGCCCCTGTGTAACTGAGAGGCTGTTCTCTTAAGTGATGAATCGCTCACACCTGTGGAACCTTGGCTAAAAGACACCAAGTGGGCTTTACCCTCAAATCCCTAGTCTCTCATTATGTCCACTTTTCAGCATTGGAATGTCAAGCAATTTGCACTTTAACTGAGTGTCCTAGGCTGCAGAGAAGCAGTTTCATGGAGGTAATGTGGAGAAAATGTATGCAGGTCTGTTAACGGAACTTTTTAATGTTGTATTTACAGATATTAAATGGATATTTAAGAGTAAAAGCGTGGCTTACATTACTTTGACCTCCCATTAAAATGTAAGTCTAGACTCTCAAATGTAGTACATATAAATATCTACATTGGGTTCAGGCTAGCTTACTGAGAGACAGGCTCACTTATTTTGCTACGAATATTCAGTTCCGTGGGCTGAGGACAAGCCCCGTATCATCGTGAGTTCACCACAGTGTTGAGTGCCGTCCTTGAGGCCTGTCGGCAGACTATCTCCAGACTATCTTCTCAGAGAGACACATAGACTCCACATTGCTGGGTGGGAACAAATATGCATTTTCTATGTATTTTATGTTTAGGTGCCCTAGGATAAGAAGTGTGAAATTGAATGAAATTTTCATAGCAAATAATCTTTTCAATTGCAGATTGATTATTTTATTTATATACTTGTTTAAAACAAGCAAAAAAAAAAAATCATCTGTGTCATTGAAAGGTCCAAACATTTTTTATGTGGCAAGGGTCCCATTTTGTAATGATACTTATTTGAAATAGCAAAGATGAAAATTTACTAATTATAAATGTGGGATGGATATCACAGCATTGCTGTTGGTCTTAAAGTCACTTTTATTTGAGCCCAGAGAAATTTAGCCCGTTTTGTCCTACTTGCTAGGTTTTGTGTTGTTTTGTTTTCACAGATGTTCTTTCCCTTGAAAGCAGAAAGTTGGTCAGGCCCATTCAACAAATGTAGTTGAATACAAATATTTTTAGCTTACATTGACATTTTCATGCTACTCACAAAACAGAACACTTTTTTTTTCTTTTTCTTTTTTTTTTTACTTTCCATTCATGGAATGAGTAGTACTTTGAATACTGGAGTCCTCAGATCTGAGGACTAACAAGAACTGGGCAGGTGGCTTATTGATATCTCAGCTAAATGTTAAATATCCAGGTATAGCAAGGTGCTTTTTTGTTATTGTTTTTGTTTTTTTTATCCTCACCCAAGGTCATGTTTTTGGTTGCTATTGTTTTGTTTTGTTTTTTAAATTGATTTTTGGAGAGAGTGGGAGAGTGAGAGAGAACCATCCATAAGAAAGATAAACATTGATCAGTTGCCTCCCAGAGGCGCCCGGCCAGATATCAAACCTGAAACAAAGGTATGTGCCCTGATTGGGAATTGCAGCCTTTTGGTGCACAGGGTGACGCTCCAACTAACTGAGCCACCTGGCCAGGGCGACAGGTGTTTTGTTTTTTTTTTCCCCATAGGAGAAGAGAAAGTAAATTTCAAATATGTATTTTCCCCTGTGATTATTTCTTTAAAGTTGTTTCCTATTTTAATGCTATTTAGCAGTTCTAGCCATTTTTTAAAAAAGTATATTTTATTGAGTATGCTATTACAGTTGTCCCAATTTTCCCCTCTTTGCCTGGTAACTCCCTTCCCTCCAGCATTTCTCCCCACCTTTGTACATGTCCATGGGTCATGCAAATAAGTTCTTTTAATTTTTATATTTTTTCATGAGATGTAATTCTTTACAGATATTTTGCTCATGTTTTTATTCTTAAATAGTGCATATTTTGTTACTATATTAAAACATTTAACACAGTGTTATCATTTTCACCACTTAATGTCACTTCAAAAATGCACTCTGATATTAACTTAGAGGGTTAAATAAGTATTATTAGTCATATTTTTAAAAGAAGTGATTTTTAACTGAGTACAGTCGGAGGAAAAAGGAATAAATAGTTTGTCTTACAAAAAGATATTCTGATAGACAAAACCAGCTAATGTAGGCTATATTTTTAATTTTATTATTTTGGAACTAGGAATAAAGTGCTTAATCTCAGAAATGTATATGTATGTGAGTATATGTTCATATCTTTATATACAAGGGTGGGCAAGACTTGCAGGTTATGATTATAATAATAATACAAGGATAAAATCTGTTTCATGTACTCACAACTGTAAACCTACTTTTTGCCCACCCCTGTACAGATAAAAATATATTTCAATCTATATGAATGTGTGTATAGAAGAATATATTTATATACATTATGTATATAGATTGAGAATGGTTGAACTATTCTATACTATAAAATTTTAATTTTTTGTTATTTATTAAATATAGTACATTGGTTATCTATTATACAATCAGAATTTAATACATATTATTTTAATGCCAGTAAATTACTCCTGATAGTACTCAAAAAATGTATCAGCTTCCCATGTTAAAGTTTTCAATAGGTGCATCATTGGAATTATTGTCATTAATTAATACTTTTATCAACCTAAGTATCACAGGTGTAGGTCATTATTTTTACTAGAGCTGCTTTGGATATTTAAATATATTTCCTTTAGTAGAACAAACTATCCAGTTAATTTTTTTTAACATGTACAAGTTACCATTTACTCATGAATATATAAATAGATTTGTAATTCTCCAGTTTGTGTAAATGAATCACTATTTTCTTTTAGTTACTTAAAATACTATGTCATGGGGAAAAGGATGATTCTACACTTCATTTATTTAAAAAATAGTTATTGATCACCTATATTATGGTGTAGGTTTTTGCCAAGTGGATCTTTACACATAATTTGATATACTTCTCATGCTACACTTACAACCATCTAAATAGAATATCTGTAAAGTGACTGGCTGTTGTTTGTGGCCTTTTTTTTTAACAAAATTTAGAATTTTGTATACCAAATCAGATTTAATAACATCCTGCAAATTCAAAAGAAATCTGGCAGAATTTCTGGTTCACAATAGACACTCATAAATACTTTATAGATGAGTGAACAACTAAAGACTTCAGATGATGGAGTTAGGGGTTTTTTTAATGTATATTAACAATTATAACCTACTTTTTAAAATAAAATTGTATTTAATTAGGTTATGTGGTAAGATGCATGCTAGGGTTCATTTTATTATTTGATTTCACTTATTTTACTTAACATACCTGCAAGACAGAATAAAGTGTGTTCACTATACAATGGGGAAAGTAACATTTTAAATATCAACTATATATTTAAAATAACATATTGTCCTTACAGTCCAGAAAATTCATTATCCAAATATTTGCTATGATGATATAAATATATATTTAACTAAATGGCATTTTTACTTTTAAAATTGTGAAAACCTGTAAAGGCAAACCTTTGTTTTGTTTTGAAATCCGTGAGTCACTTTCTCAGCATTGTTACCCCATGCCTTATATGGAAGGGCAGCAGTGTTAGAATAATTCATTTATAAACAGTAACTATAAATTGGTATAGTTAAGAGACTATTCTTAAATGTATATATTAAGTGCACCCATGTAATATTGTGCCTTTTGGCAATTAATTATTTTAATTACTTTAGAAATTGTGATAGCCTTAAGCATGCAAATGGTTATTAATATGACGAATATATTTGTTACTTTAAATGTCATTTAAAACCAGCAATGCTTAAACTTTTGTGTTCTGGGCTCCTCTGAGTATCATTTAAAAGCTATAGACCCACTGCCCAGAAAACTTAGTACACCTATTACACTTATTACAACTATTGTAATAATACAATAAAACATGTATTATTTTTTAATTGTGAATTCGGATTTTCCATAGACTCTGTGAAACCCACCCATAAATTTTTCCAGGGGCCTGTGGCCCTGGGTAATAAACAAATATATGGGAATTGTTAAGCTCTTTATTCAGTTCCTACTAACTACCCTTTGAAAATATCTCGAAGTATTTTAAATAAAAATAATTTAATATTCTTTTCTCAGCATCAGATATTTTTTAGCAAATGAACCCTTCAAACCAGTTCCTCCTATAATAATGGCTAAAACCTAGAACTATTTTTGCTTTCTTATGTTGTACAATATAAAAATGAGACACGTTAAAACAAACATTTTGCCATAGGAATGCACACATTGAACACATTAATGAAATGTTCTCCATTGAATATATAATTGATGCTGTTAGCAAACATGCAAATAAGCAGCCAGACAGAGCCAGCCAAACACAATAGGGCAGGTTTCAATTTAAACTCTTTGATGTATGCAGTTCTCATTATTTGTTAAATTGGATTTATTTTTTATGTTTGTCCATTGTCCTTTTGCTTCTGTAAAGTACACGAACAATTCCCCTAGTGTGACATAACACAGGTGTAATTTCCTGTTCACCCTCACATTTCCAACCTGGACTTTGCCTTACATTTTCTTCTTGCATAGAGAATAATAAAAAACAACTTTTTTTTTTGGCCTATAGCCATATAAATTTATGAATTAATTTCACATAAAATAGTGTGTTTAAATGCTACAAAAATGTTTAAATTTGGTTTCTATCCCCATTTTTGAGAAAATTAAAGCTCCGTGTTTGTGCCTTTTTCAAGGTCACACAGTTCCTATGTGGTTTAGCCAGGATTTTTTTTTTTTAGCCTTTTAACACTTGTCCCAGGAATCAGGATTGATTTGAAAAAGAAACAGAGATATTTTAAAGACAATGAAATAAAATGCTATATAAGCACACATCACAAAAAATTTCCCAGAATTCATTTTTGAAAGTATGTTCAAAACTTTAAATATATTTTTTATTTATAATACTTTAATAGTACTTGTCTTATATGTGGGATACTTTTCACAGGACATTTGCACTATCTGTAGTTTTCTCTAACCCATAATCATTTCAATTTTGGTTAATTAGTAAAGCTCTCTTCTTTCCTCCCTCCTTCCCTCCCTCCCTCCCTCCCTCCCTTCATTCCCTCCTTCCTTCCCTCCTTCCTTCCTTCTTTCCTCCCTCTCTTCCTTCCTTCATCCTTCTTCCTTTTTTTTTTCTTTTGTGAATCTTCTGCCAGAATGAAGAGATGAGAGCAGTTTCTCTTATCCCTGAGGTGTAAAACATCCCAGATGAGAATTAAAATGCAGATTTTACATGTCCTTACTATTGTTTTCTACCAATCCATTTCTTAAGGATTTTTTTTCTTTTCCATCTGCAATTCCTCTTTAGGTTTGGTGAACTCCTATCAGTACTCATAATTACTGCCCCTAGTAATTATTATACATTAAACATACTTCTATGAAGTAAGTGTTCTTATCCTCATTTCGTTAATGAGGAGCTGAGTTTTATAGACACTAAGTAATGAGTGCAAAACATTTGTTTCAGCTTCAAAGCAAACTATTGCAGATTAAGCCGTAAACCACTTTCGTTCTACTTCTTCTTACGAGGTAGTGATCAATTTATATTTTTACAACTTTATTGAGGCATATTTTAGATGTCATATATCTCATTTAGAGTGTGCGATTCCATAATTTTTAGTGAATGTGGAAAGTTGTGCATCCACAGCTATAAATCAGTTTTGGAACATTTTTCACTGCCCCAGTGAGATTCCTTGTACCAGTTTACTCTTGACCTCTATTTTCCCATCCTCAGGCCCCAGACAACCACTAATTTTTTCTTTGTCTTTACAAATTTGACCTTTCTGGACATTTTATATATATGGAATCATACTGTATGTGACCTCTTATATTTTGCTTTTAAGTAATGATTTTGATATTATTTTAAAATATATCTTTACATATTATTGCAATTATTAATACCGTGAAAATATAATAACATCTATCTATAACCTCATGAGCTTGAATCATTTCCCTCACAACTTTTTTAATTGGTAAAGATTTTTATTTTTCTCAAGAAGATCTGATAAAATCCGATAACTCTTCACGAGATGACAAATTATTATTGCACCCAAACCTGGTCTTTGCATCCTTCATTGCCAATTAAATAACAGATTACCTATTAAATAGCAGGTTAACTGATTACTTTTAAACATCTCAAATTGTATGAAAACTAACAATATGCAAGATACTGTTAATTTACACAGTGAGGCTTTATTTACTGCAATTTTATAAGCATATCCTGGCAGTGGTTTGGATGGGGCTCTGGTGACCTCCGGTTACAGAAATTTCCCAGTTGACACAAATGATTTAGGTTTCCACTCTCAATTAAATCAACATTTCTTCCTTGACAAATATCATATCCATTGTTATCATTACAGTTGGCTCTCCCGGGAGACATTTTATTCTTTATAGTAATGGTGTTTCTCCATTATACTTTTTAAAATTTTTGATTTTTTCACTATATTTCAATGTGTATTTTAGCCATCGAGTGGCTTGAACTACTTTACTCTTGTCATTAAGTTATAGAACCATAAAACTTATCAGTCTTCCCACAGTATACTAAATGAGTAGTAACAAAATATAATTTCCTTTCAATTATTTATAGAGATCATCAGGAAACAAAAACTTAAAAGTTTTAAGGTATAATTCATCTAATAAAATGATAAATTTGAATACTATCACTTTGAGAAGAAATGATACTATGTTGCAAAACAACAAGTGACCCAAATTGTGTTTGTTTTTATCTTAAGATGCCATTCCTGGGTTTGGGATAGCAAATTCAATTCCTCAGTTGTAATTTTTGGGCAGATATCTAAATGATTTTATTCTTTGAGCAAATATCGAACAAGTAATCTGAGGAGATGACCAGATATGACCAAAAACAGAGAAATCATTCATGGAAGACTCATTATACTTAAGAAGACTGAAGTACACAGAGATAATGGAGATGAAATTAGAGTTACAAAGCTTATTTTAGTCTTCAGTGGTCACCATTAAATTTTTGCCTTTGTCTCACATGTTTTACTTTGAAGCCAATGATCTTGTAGCGTGTCAACAGTTGTGAAAAAGAGAACTATTAAATGTGTTAGCATTTCTGTAGTGCTTATATGAGTGCAATAATCAATATATTAATATATGAAAGATCTTAAAATAGTGGTTGGGACATAATGCATATCCATAAAGTGTTTGACAAGTAACAATGCTAAAACTCCCCAAACAAAGAGTCCTCTCAATTTCAAAAACTAATTTGGCTTTAACAATATTCTGTCTAATCAGCTTTTTAAAAAAATATCCTGTTTCATATACGAGGGAAAACTAAAATCTAAATGTACAAAATTTGGAAGTTTCACTGTGTCTTTTTCCTGCGTAGGTATGTATAACTTAAATATTAGTGGCACTGAACTTAAATGCTAGCCCTGTTTGTGTAATAAAATCTGATTTAACAGACACATTTAAAAGTAGTTTCACTTCTATAGAAATATGGAGAGAATTAGTAAAGGGTTGTTGCCATGGGCATTACAAAAGAATATCAAATTGGAACATTAAAAGATCATTTTTTTAAACTTACACACTAACTGCAGTCTTTCTCTTTAATCATTACTTATAATTAAAGTTTTCTCCCCATATGAAAAAGTGAACCAAGAATGTATATTCAAGATAATCTACCGTAATGTAGGCTTTGCATGAGGGGATATTTATTTTCATGATTTATTTCTTTTGTAAAAATTCAGGTTTTAGATTTTAACTAATAGGTAAGGTAGTTGGGAGTCATGTTCATTTCTTAACATCATTTAACATCAGACTAGACTTGAGATATTGTGTCTACCTTTCTGCATTGATTTTCACAAAATCTTAGTAGAGGAAAAATAAATGTGACCATGCCAAAAGAACTGTGTGAATGGAAGGATGAAGTTATAAGGGATGAGTACCTGGGGTTCCTTTTTCTTTTTCTTTTCCTTTTTCTTGTGTGGATGTGTTTTTAATTTCCTTTAGCACATAGCATGATTCCTTGTACACCACTGACTAAGAACTAAAGCCTCAAGGAAAGGGAAGCTCTTATGCTACTAACCAATTGTGTACGGGATCAAGTTACCAGATAGCTTTGCTTTACCATTTACCAGGCTGAAAGATTTTATCCTAGATGTAGTCCGAATCTGGAATGCCACTGGTTATCTGTTTGATTACAAACAAATGACTTTAGTCAGGCATATATGGACACAGTCATAATGCCTTGAACCATAATTGGGTTTTCATATGCATATTTTCAGTTTATCTCTCCAGTTTTTACAAAAGCCAACTGGGTGTTGCTGAATTGAGAAAAGAGCAATGGGAGGAAGGAGGCTGCAACAGAATTGGGTAGAGAGGATGGTTCCTATTAAACAATTTTCCCTCCGGCTGCTTGATAAAAGATATTAGGAAATCTTACAAAAACATTTTTTTACAAACACATGGAAGTTATTTATGCTTCTGGCAGTAATTAAATACCGGGACAGGGTATTTAAATTAAGTGATTTTAAAAGTTGCAGTTTTGTACACAAAAGTGAGGAAAGGAGTATCCCTCTAATAGATTATCTGCCATTTTAAATAACAGCTGATGAATCTATTTCACGATGAATTCTACTTTTCTAAGTTTAGCTGCCAGTGCTTAGTTTTTCAGCTTTCCTTCCATTTCCTGAGTTAGTGCAGGACCCTGCTAAGACATTTGTAGCCCTGCCCTCTAGTTTCAAATTCATTTTTATTAAGTCAGACTGAGTATGTTATCATTTAATATCCAAGGATTCTAAAAATATTTAATGAGAACACATAAGTTTATCGATTTTATATTCATACTTTTAGAATATACACACACATACAGCCAGCAGGTTTTATAGAAAAATAATAAGTTAAAGTTGGGATGGTCAGAAAAACTTCACAGAGAAAAGAAAACAGGTATCTAAAATTTAAGTCAAAAACAACATTTTTTTTTGTTTTCAGTCTTTTTATATTACTTTAAAATTTATTCTCTCAGTTATTCACAAAAACATTATGGGTTTAGAAAGTCAGATATCGCACCCCCAGGATAAAACACAAATGTATTATTATTGACTAAATTAAGTTTGAATGTTAGAATGGATGGTGGGAGAAGAATATATATCACCTTCTTAATATGTGCTAAGAACAGCATTAATCTTTCTTACGTCATTCAGCAACTTGTTTAACTATAGATTAATTTGTCCCAATTTTCACAAGAAATCAAAGTAGTAAAATGACAGGGGTCACATAGAAAGCAGGCCTTTGAATTTCAGTTAGACCCATTGTTTCTGATTTCTTTCAGATGGTTTCTTGAAGGAGAGTTAGAAGCAAAGGAGAGAAGAATACTCTTGGAGATGCCTGAGGCAGAGTAGGTCGAGGAAAGATAATAGCACGCAGAACACTATCAGGCAGGTCCAAATAAGGGGGCTGCTGGTTTGGCCAGGAAGAGATTTCTGCAGAAACGTGGTTAGAGGTATACCTAAAGTGGCAGGGCGTCACTGAACTACAGTGAGCACTAACTAACTTTCTAGTCGTCCCCACTGTTTCCAGTGTTTTCAACCTAAAGTTTGGGTATATGTTCCTAACATTATGTAAGGTTATATATTGTTTTCTTTAAACATGTTGGATGTAGTTTGGCCCAGTAGGAAGCAATTCAAAATGGTGAGCAGGAGAGAGTATGACCAAAGCAGTAGATTGTAGGATAAATTCCTCCAAATTCATTCAAATACTTACTATGAATTTATTGAGAGCTTGTTATATGCCAGAATCTGGGACAATCAAGTCAGCAAGACATCCTACTTGTTTTCAAGAAATTCATATTTTTCAGGGATGTATTTTCCAAGAAGTGTATATTCCAGACAGAGAAATATAATAGTTAATGGGTTGAGTGTATATTAATATTACTTACCGAATTTGGATTTGGCTTAGAGTAAATATTAAAGGCTCACAGAATCAATTATGTTCTGAAAAGGGAGTATTTTTTCAGAGCATATACCAAAGTATTAGTGGATAGTAAAGCATCAAAAACATATTTTATCACTTTGAAGGATTCAGCCTTAAGAGATCACACAGGAGTAGAATGGAGGCTAAGGCCCTGAGAATTGCTTGTGCAATCATTTCTTAGTGTTTTTTAGTAGAATAGAAAGTAAAAGTTACCAGTTTTACTGTTTCCCTCTATTTTCTAATTATCTATAAGAAGGTAAATAAAAAATTAGCATTCATTTGACATTTAAAAATATTACTGGGAAAGATCAGGAATTTAAGAGACATAGAACACTAACAAAGCAATGTGTATTCCAATCAGAAAATGGGAAAAAAAGGGTTTTGCTACATTACAAAAAATATTTAAAATTACAGAAAATTTCGAGTTAAAATAATAAAACTATTCAAATTAAGAAAAATATTTGTTGACAAATCTATATTCTTTAATGCATTTGAGCACTTTCCCTGTCTATAATTTAAATACTAATTTTATATTAACATTCTTTTACTGGATTTTGACCACCCAGTATGCTGGATTTAGCATTTGTAAAGTAGGAATCCATAATTCTGTCTCAAAAACTACACTATCCAGTTTGCTAGTTCATCTTCCACAAAAGCATCCATGAATTGCTCATTTTGCTGTCTTATTGAATTTACTATGGACACACTAAAATAAAACATTACTTCTTAGTTTAATATGTCAAAGTCTATGTGATGTTTTAAAGAAATCTGGTAGTTTCAAATTGCAAAAAATAAAATTAGTTCTACTACCAGTCATTCATTAACTCATTCACTTAACAAACATACAAACATTGATATTGTGTTCACAAGTAGTGTCTTTGCCTGTCTTATTTTTTGTCTACCTAATTTTTTTTTGGGGGGGGGAGTATCATTTATTGATACCAGGCCCAGTACCATCATTATGCTAAGCAGCAGAACTGGATGTCCAAGGGCTTAGTGACAGGAATTGTTGATAACTTTATGCCTCAGGGTCTTTATCTATATAATCAGGAATTTTGAGTAAAATTCCCAGATTCTTTTCATGTTAATATTCAATGAAGACTTTCCCAGGACATTTTGAATATTGTAAGCCTTACAAAATGAGATTGGCAAATAAGGTTTTAACTGATAAGTGTTAATGACAAGAGTGGCGTAAATGTTTGATGTACCTTTGTGATGGTATCTGAAATTGTATTACTTTTTCTCACTTTATTTTAAGAATATTTGCTTCATTTTATTTTTAAAATATTTGTTTTAGTGGATTACTTGATGACCACTAATTGTATTTATGTAAATAAATTAAAACAGCCTGCTTTTCTCTCGAAATGAAGTTACTTTTTCTTTGAAGTATTAGCTTGGTAACTTCTTTTTCTCTTGCAAAGTTACTTATCTTCACCTGGAACATTCCTTTTGCCAGATTGTCATGTGACTTTCTCCTTTACTCCATCCACATCTCTGTGCATATGCCTCCAATGCTGTCTGTCCTTTTCAATCATTATCTTGTATCACACTTATCACAACTTGACCACATATTAATATATTTATTTATTTTTAAATGTATGTATTGTTATGGCTAATGAGAAATAAATTTCTTGAGATTGGTTTCTTTATTTACAGCAAGGCTGTATCCCAGTTACTTAGATTTACTATGCTGTCTAATAATATAGAGCTTAGCCACATGTGACAATTTAAATTAAAGTAAATAATATAAGAAAACTATTTCTGAGTCACACTAGTCACATTTCAACTACTCAATAGTCGCATATGGCTAGTGGCTGCTGTATTATACAGTGTAGACACAGAACATATTCATCACCTGAAGAAACTCTACGGTTGTTAGCACTACAGAGATTAGCAAATAAAAGATGCAAAATAAAAAATGAGTGTTCAAATCCGAAATCTTAAACAAAATTTAATGTTTTTGATTAATACATATAACTACTTGCTTCTTTAGGATGGAAGTATCTTCATACAAGTAAAGATTAAAAGGTAAAATCTATTTCCCAGGCTCTCTTGTTCATCAGTAAAATCAAAGATTTCAGGGCAAATCACTGGTTTTTTTTTTCTTTTTCTTTCTGTGGCTCCAAGTATTTTATTATAAGAAAACACATTTCTTGATAGCTAAATAACTTACAGAAATTAGGAGAAAATTAATTTATGTTAAGAAAACAGTTAGTGTTATCATACTCCCTTGCCAATTAAAAAATATCTTTTTATTTTTCCCTAAGACTGCTATTAAGGGAACTTTTCCCAGTCTCCTTTTCACTAAATTTTCTAGACTTCATTTCACTAAAACTTTTATCTTTAAAATTGCTTCAATTGCAATGTCACTTTCAAATTTACTGTGTCCTAAATATGAAAAGTCAGCTTTAAGTAATGTCAAATTATCTTACACATTTTCAGCTTTTCCTAGCTCAACTAAGATAAAATTATTGAATGTATATTTAGAATGGGGTTATATCTAAAATGTTTATAATTTCTAGAAATATACCCTAATAAGACAAAGACTAGTATATAAATAATCTGCTTGTTTATAATCATATAGGCTGATTTTTTTAAAGATTAATTGTTTATGTCTATATGTCAATTTCCTACTATTTTCTGTGAAACCCAAATATTCATATAATTATGTTCATTTTGCATTTCAGTGCATATGGACCATGGATATAGATTTAAATTATTTTTCTATTTTCCTTACTAGGTCACTGATATTTGGGTTTATAAACTCCACAAGATATTTTACCTAAACAAGTTCAATAGAAGTTTTTAATAAAAGTTTTTTACTATTTTTTTAATTTAATAATCTGGGTTGAAGTAAAAAAATACCTTTAATAAATTTCTTAAGATTTTATAAATAACTGCATTGTCAAAGTTATAAAACCTATATTCTAAAAAACTATATTTGCTTTACATTTGTAGTTTCAATAAAGATTTAGACAAAATTTAGAAGACAGTAATGGGATGGCTGAGTATTTGTGATAGAAAAGATCTCTTTAATAATAATACTAGTATAACTTTGATGTCATCACAAAGTGACTACAGTTGGTCAATTATCAACAATATTATTATTAGTAAAATCAGAAATCTCACATAGATGCACAGAAATTGGCATGATAAATATTAGGCAGTTTTTTCCCTTATGGGATTTTAAAAATTAGATTTTACTCATGAAACTGACTTACTTATCTGAAGAACATTGACTTTGAAGTAATTCTATTGTGGACCTAGTTGCATTTTTCCTTAGCTTACATGAATAAAATAAAAATAGATGTTATTTCTAAATTTTATTAAAATCAGTAGGCATGTACATATGACAACTTTTATGAGTATATGTACTTAAATATAAAGTAGTATAAAATCTGTGATTAAGCTCAAGAAAAGTAGTTCTTGATCAGTTGTACTTTATAAAAATAAATTTTTATAGATACACCATTTAAGGATGATAGAATGTCTTCTGCTAGGAGCAGAAACTGTACCTTAAAAAATGCATTGTCTAATCTTCACAGGTTACAGCAGATCATACTGTGTAAATTGAATCCATCTGTGGACACTTTGGTGCACAGTTCTATATGCTGCCTGTCCTCTGTCCCCAGAGGTTCAGCAAGACTGAGGAAAGACGGTTATGATTGTTTTCAGTTACTGAAGAAAGAGGCTTTTCTTCAGAGATCAGAGGATCAGAGAGTCATTGTGCAACCTGGAGAACTCCCTTAGCTCCAGGTTTTAAGTCGTTGGGGAATGTTTGTTCTTTTGTTTGTCTTTCACAGCTACATGGAACAGCATGACCATGATGTTAAACTTTGATGCTTCTGGAAGATAAGTTAGATATGAAACACAATACGAAGAAAGACAGATGCTTGCTGCATTTGTATTGAAAAGCTGAGGATGAATCTTAAAAGTGCTCAGATCCACCTAAATTGAAACAAACAAATGAACAACAAAAGTACTTATAATTTCATAGTCAAATTATCAGTGGTTCTGTCTTTTTACATTATAATGTGTATGTACCAACTAAAATGTCTTTAACATTTTAGTTTTTGCTTTATAGTATTATTTTTTGTGCAGACTTTGACAGCTGAGACTTAATAAAGTCCAAGAATTCTCCATGTGTAACAATAGAGATCTAATGTGTATGTTCATTTTGGGGTTATAGCAAACTTATATGTTAAAAATAAACATTAATGTAACAATTATTACGCTTTAGAGTTATTATCCAGTTGATCTTTCACCACAGAGTAGCTTTCCCTTTCCTTTTTTCTTTATTAATTCTAATGTTTTCACCGTGCAGTAGATCATTAAAACTTGCCTAATTCTATTTAAGATCTTGCTACTAAATATGCAAACCACCCATGAACCAGAACCATCCGACTTACCAGGGAGCTTGTTAAAAATGCAGAATCCCACACCTACTGAACCTACATTCTGCAAGATTTCCAGGTGATTTTTGAATGCATAATAAAGTTTGAGGAGCAATATTTTAATGTATGTATTATATAGCAGTAGATATTTTCAAATCCTAGATAAGTTTTTGATCTCTGAAATAAATTTATGCTTTTCTATTATATAAATCCATTGGATCATGACAACTTCCATGTCACCATACTCAAAGGAGTCAGTGTAAATTATTTTAACATTATACTTATCTGTCAGGATTCATATTTTTGTGTATATACTCTTAGGATCGAAGAGAAAGTGAAAAGTATAATTCTTTCCAACAGTAGATTGTTTCATATTTATTGGCACCTTAATTACATTTTTGTACACCGGAACAAGTTTTAGCTTTGGAAAGTCTTAATACTTATTAAAAATATGTACAGTTAATTGAAGAATATCAATCAATGGTAGGGTATCCCCATGACACTAAGAGAGGATTTTTCAGCATACCTGAGATCTATGGTATTAGTATGTCTGAAAACCCTTAAAAATAGTAGATTAAATACCTGAGCAAATTAAATATTTAAAATGATTGATTTTGGTCTATTAACTCCAGATTATATTAGCTTCATATATAAAGATTTCTTGGTTTATGATGAAGGACATTGTTTTAATGTATACTTATTTTAGCTATTATAATCACTTATAACACGTTATATATTTATATATTAATATATTTTCGCACAGAGAGCTATAATCTTGATTCATGATAGCATGCCTGTCATGTCTGCTCCCTTTCACCCATGTCATTATCTTTTAACTTGTATTCATCTTCTTCTCCTAGTTCTGATTCTAGCCATCTCATATAATTTCACTGAGAATAGTTCCTACATCATTTTTTTCCTTTGAAGGCATCTATATATTCAAGTATTTTTAAACCCAGAAAATATTTTGGAAAGGAATATCATTTCACTTTTTATTCAAAGACCTTATTATTAATTATGAAGACAATTTGCTTCTTTCCGGGCTATACATCTTCAGCTATATATCAGAGATGCTTTGTGTTCTCAGAATACAATATAAAATTTTACAGAAATTTTCAAACCATCATAAAGTTTTTCTTAAACATCTGTGATATACAAAGTAATGCATAGCCTATGTTCTAAGAACCTTAATAATAAATAGTGACTAACTATAATATTAGCTCAATATTAATGTATTTTATTTCATTCTGTGCAAAAAAGTAGACAATTTAGTTTTTATGTTGTAATTTTACATTTTTCATATGAATTGGTGATGGGTTTTTACTCTTCCCCACTAAACAAATAAAATAAAGGAATATCCAAATTTAAGCA
The DNA here is from genome assembly GCA_004026545.1 of Mormoops blainvillei. Lineage (NCBI taxonomy): Eukaryota > Metazoa > Chordata > Mammalia > Chiroptera > Mormoopidae > Mormoops > Mormoops blainvillei. The sequence continues at coordinate 53,070 of PVJD01002157.1, read as the reverse complement.
ACGAGAGTAGAATCTATAGTGCAGAAATATTTTTTTTCACATAAGCTGTCCTTGGTGGTGGTGTTTTCTCTGTGTGTGCACGTGTTTATGCATATATGTGTGTTCATGGTAAGAATACTTAGCATGAGATCTATTCTCTTACTATGCATTTTAAGTGCCCAAGAACTTAAGTTGTGTTTTTAAAAATGAATTATAAACAATACATTTATTTTAATTGCCAATCTCTCTGGATCTAATGGATCAAGAAATTAATGCAACATTCACTCACTGCCCTCAAAGACATTGCTAAGTTGTAAGAGACGGAAGAGCTAAGTGGGCAAGTAATTATCATAGAAGATATGACAGTGCCATAGGAGAGTCTTGCCTATGTAACATAGTCAGTCTGTGGAAGGAGTTAATACAGTTAGCTGAGAAGACCAAGTAGAGATGCATTAGGATGAGGATTGAAGGGAAAATCACTGTTTGTTTGCTTTTTTTGGTATATTTTATTGAGTATACTATTACAGTTGTCCCATTTTCCCCCCTTTATCTCCTACACCCTGCACCCCGTCCCATCATCCTGACACCTCTTAGACCCTGTCCATGGGCTGCACACACCAGTTCTTTGGCTTCTTAGTTTCCCACACTACTCCCAGCCTCCCCCTGTCCACTTCTTTTTTTTGTCAACCTTTTACCACCACTACTTTCCCCAGCTCCACCCATCCCTACCTCTGACCCTCAATCCTTCCCTTATTTGGCTTTGTCAATGAGTCCTTTCTGCATGTTCCTTGATGACCCTTCCCCTCCCTTTCCCCTGTTATCCCTCTCCCTCCTCCCTTCCGGTTACTGTCAGTTTGTTTCTTATTTCAATGTTACTGGTTATATTTTGCTTGTTTATTTTGTTGATTAGGTTCCACTTATAGGTGAGATCATATGGTATCTGTCCTTCACCACCTGGCTTATTTCATTTAGCATAGTGCTCTCCAGTTTCATCCATGCTGTTGCAAAGGGCAGTAGCTCCTTCTTTCTTTCTGCTGAGTAGTATTCCATTATGTAAATGTACCACAGTTTTTTGATCCACGCATTTACTGTTGGGCACTTAGGTAGCCTCCAATTCTTGACTATTGTAAATTGTGCTGTTATGAACATTGGGGTGCATTAGTTCTTTTGAATTGGTGTTTCAGGATTCTTAGGGTATAATCCCAGCAGTGGAATTGCTGGGTCAAAAGGCAGTTCCATTTTTAGTTTTTTTGAGGAAATTCCAAACTGTTTTCCACAGTGGCTGCACCAGTCTGCATTCCCACCAACAGTGTACTAGGGTTCCCTTTTCTCCACATCCTCGCCAGCACTTGTTGTTTGTTGATTTGTTTATGATGGTCATTCTGACTGATGTGAAGTGGTATCTCATTGTGGCTTTAATTTGCATCTCTTTGATGGCTTGTGATGCTGAGCATCCTTTCATATGTCTCTGGGCCCTGTGTAAGTCCTCCTCGAAGAAGTGTCTGTTCAGGTCCTTTGCCCATTTTTTAATTGTGTTGTTTGTCTTCCTGGAGTGGAGTCATGTGAGTTCTTTACATATTTTGGAGATCAAACCCTTGTCCAAGGTATCATTGGCAAATATATTTTCCCATATGGTTGGTTCCCTTTTCATTTTGCTGATGTTTTCTTTAACCACACAGAAGCTTCTTATTTTGATGAAGTCTCATTTGTTTATGCTTTCCTTTATATCCCTTGCTCTAGGGGACATATCAGTGAAAATATTGCTTTGTGGAATACCTGAGATTTTCCTGCCTATATTCTCCTCTAGGACTTTTATGGTGTTACGACAGATCATCTTTTGACAGGTCAGGAAAGGTCGTTCTACATGAATGGAAAATAGTGAAAAAATGTACTAATTCTAGAACCTATGGTTTTATTTCCCAAGTTAATAAAATGACTTTCCCCAATAACACGAGAGGTGAATTTTGCAGGGTAGAATTATCATTTACAACTTACCAACATCCCTCACTGTGCCCATGCCTTAGTTTTCAAATCCTGTATATCCACAAACTCACAGAGACTTAAAAGGGGATCAAATAAGATTATTACATAAACAGAAGTAATAATTTGTTCAGAATTAGCACAGAATCCATGGCATGAAAAAACCTTAACCCCTTTTTCTATGATAACCTTCATTTTCACAATTTTTACTGTTATAGAAGCTGTGTGACTTTTATTGCCACAGTGGTCCCTGTGTCATCCTATAGGATATTCAGATACCAACCACCTTCATCATACATTTCTACTAATCGGGTGGTTGTGAAATGACAGCTAAGGAAAGAGACATTGTTCCCTTTCTTCACTGGGCATAAAACATAGAAAATTTAGCTAACTACACAAGTTATTAGATGTTTTAGAAAGAGGCAATTGTAGCATTAGGGCACTAGCTTTCTCATTAACACCATGCATTTAAACAAGAAGAGAATTATCAATGCATGATAGAATGATTTGCAAATATACATGAAAAGATACTGCAAATCTATATCATAAGTCATATTTTTTAGCCACTTAATTATTTTCATAAAATTACTTAAACAAATTGTTGCTTTAAAACGTAATAAACTTTTATTATTAAAGTTAAAATGAGTCAAACTGTTTGAACCATTTCCTTTTCATCTCAAAGTTCAGTCATGGCTTTTTGTTTTGATTTGTTTTGATTTTTGTTTTTTGCCTTTGAATGAAGTATGTATCATATGATAAGCTTTATAATTAAAAGTGACTGCCTTTATCCTCTGAGGCACTCTCTTTAACTATATCCCCAAGGCCCAAGAGAGATAATAAAAATATCAACTGATATTTGGGATGATGTTTGGATTCAGAAGAAAAAGAAGAAAACAGATTGTGGATGGAGGAACTTGCCAGGGATCTAGTACACAGCAGGCTTTATAAAAAATGTATTAACCTACACTGCCCAAAATTCGACCTGACATCCTAACTTTGTACCTTTTTTTTTTTTCTTCATGTTTAGGGGTCAAAACTTAGAGTCAGTAGAACTAGATTTTATTCCTTCCAATTACTTGCTCGCTGGTTTGGAGCAAAATTTTAGCCCCTTTGAGCCTTACTTTCTGGAATGTATTGCATTGTGATTCAAATGTATGTGAAGGGCTAGGCACTCAATACATTATAATCATTATTCTATTATGATTGATATTGACCGTAGGAGTTGTAACTTTAGTTGTAGCCATCATTCAAATTTGCAGATAAATTAATTAAATCCAATTAATTTCTCCCAGCATCTAGTTAAGAAAGCTACACTGAGGAAATAGAGATATTCTTTTTGTACTTTTTCCTTTTTCAATATATTTAAAGGAGAGAAATTTTACCATTTAGTTCCTTCCTGCCATGGCACCTTCCAAACACTCTGGGGAAGTTAGGGAAAGTAGTGAGAAGCTTGGGGACAGAGACAACTAAAATATTAGGATGCCCCCAAATAAATTTTATCTATCTTCTAACTTCTCCAGGAAGGACTAGTAAGTATTTTATTTAACTTCTTTCAACCTATGGCTCCCTTGTCTCAGTGGTAACAGTTTTCTCTTGGCATAGTGAGGGGTGCTGATGAGATGAAGAGTTGGCATAGAACAGTTTATCTAAGTTCTAAATAGCAAAGATTTGGGTTGTATTCTGAGTGGGAAGAATGTGAATGAAAGTTTTCAGTGGAGGGATATCATGATCTGACTTACAATTTAAAAAAATTATTCCAACTACTATGTGATGATCTGACTTTAGTAGGTAAAGGGTGAAAACAAAGATAGAGGTAATGGTAGATTGGACCAAAGTATATAACCAAGGAGGTGGTGAAGAATAGTGAGCTTTGGGATATTTACTACATATATAGCAGGGCTGATATGACATATTCACTCTTTAGGTGTGGAGCTGTGAAGGAAAGAGACAATTTGTATCTGAATTCTTGACTCCTTTGTTTTAGGCCTGAACAAAAGGGGAAATGGGAAATCCTGGGGCTGGAGTAGATTGAGAAGGGGAGCGAAGAGCCCTGTTTTAAGCAAGAGAAGTTTAAGATGCCCATTTGATACCTAAATAGAAATATCAGAGAGGTGTTTTAGCTTATGAATCCTGAGAAGCAGGGAGGCTATACCTGGAGACATATATTTGGGACCCATCTTTATACAATTCAGTGCTCTGAAACTAGATATTAATCCAGATAGCATGTGAGAGAAGAGATCTGAGGATACCTCTGAGATAAGGCCATGTTCAAGGGCAGAAGGAGGGGAGCCACAAAAGTAATCAATACAGTGAGGAGCAAGCTGGGGCTGGTGGGGTCCTAGAAACCAAGGGAAGAAAGAGTTCCTGGAAGAGGGAGCTATTATCTAGTAAATTCTGATAAGGGGGCTTGATGGCATTAAAAGACAGAGAATTGACCATTAGAAGATAATGTCTGTGGCCTTGAGAAGAATGACTCTAGAATCCAATTTGCTGTATTTTTTTTTTTTAATGTCCTGCATTTTCAGTCACTTTTCTCTATTTCCCTTTGGTGATTTTAAAAGAGGCACCTCGATTACAATGTCCCTTCATCTTTCTAAAGTTAACCCACATGACTCTGATTTCACATCCACTTACAGAGCTGACACACGCTGTTACTGTTATGGAATTTCCACTTTATGCTGCCTCCATTGCAATATTACCTGTAAAAATTCAAATGCTATTCCATCTCAATAACTTAAATTATTTTGACCTTCAGTACTTTGCAGTTGTCTTCATATTAATTTCACAAGCTTATTTCTTAAACGACCTGTATCCTTTTTCTACTGATTTCTCCTGATCTATCTCTCCCAAACCTCGTGCAGTGTGACTCTTCTATGCAACTCCCCTGCAATGGCTCTGCTTAACAACACCAGTGATTTCCTAAACCCTGGAAGCAGTGACTTTTTATGATTATTCTCTCTATGCAGCTGCTTAAAGTAGAAAGTAGAAAAAAAAATTATTTGCATTATTTGCAAGTTTGATTTACCATGACTAAAATTTCAATAATAAATCCCCAGGAGCTCCCCTTTTGACTTAAGCCTTTCATAGACCCTTGTTTCAAAACCACTGGTCTAGAAAACAAGCATTATGTTAATGTCTTTTACAGAGGACAACACCCAAGGTAAAGGCCAGTTGACTGTCTCCTGCTTCCTACACATCTCCCACTGTTAAATTCCCCATTAATTTGAAATTGATTTTTAGTAATTAAAATCACAGTTATATTAGCCTCTTGACACAAATTTAAAATGAAGAGGTTTAACTTTATAAATGATAATGCTTATTGCTGTTGATGGTGCTAAAAGGTAACAATACAAGTCTATAAACACATTTGGAGTTGCTCTCCCCGAACATGAGCCAGCATCATAATCTACTTATCAGTGAGAAATGTTCAGGGAGTGTGAAATTCAACAAGACAAGCCAAAGAAAATTAATTCAGACCTGCCTCAGAAATGCCAATTGACCTAATCTTCCCAATCTATTAATTCAGAAGGTAGAAGGAGCAATATATAGAAAAGCCTACAGGGCAATCATAATAACACAAGACTTAGGGGCATCTCACGGAGTCAGCTCAGCTCCTAGAGACCAACCAGGGAATTCTGAATAGTTATTTTAAATGTGCGTAGGCCATGCAGAGTCTTATAGGTCAAAAGCGAAAATCCGAAAATCAATACCAAAAAGTGAATTAGGGAACTTGAAACCATAAATAATGTGATGAGTTGATTTAATATGAGTGACTCTTGGAGTTGAAGGCACCCTGTAGTAATAGCAGAACCGCATCTTTCAGCAAAGCCGTACCAGGGCCTAACAATGAGATTCACTAGCAGATTTGGAGACAATAAAAGCTTTGACTCATAATACTTATGAAATGTTGTAACTATAAATAATGTTCTGATGGCAAGTGCCAGTTACACAGCATACAGATTGTGGTTGTGAGTTGAAGTTTACAGTCATTAAGCCTTTCCATTCTTTTATTTTCCAATTAGAAATAACAAAGCAGAAGGCATCTGTAATTAAGAGTTGGAGCTGATGGTAAGAAATATTATAGATTATTAAAAGGCATTTCAATATATCATACCTAAATCAAATGCTCATTAGCTACTTTATCTAACCTCCTAAGCAATCAAATTTTATAGAAAAAATTTCTAAGAAATAATATCAACTGATAGTTTAGACAGTTAAAAGAAATTCTATTCTAGGTGACTGACCATAAATACATAAATATGTAAAAACATTGTAGTTTAGAGTTTTCTTCGGAGCATGCAATACAGACCATGGATATCTTAGCAAACCAGTTTTAAGTCTTTATTGCAATCAATATTTACTTTTCTACTTTCCCCCCCTTCTCCTTAACCTTGACTTAAAAAAAAATAGGTTTTAAAAAGATAGATGATAAAAACAGATCCCAAAAGATATAATTAGAGTACATGCAGGAAACTGGGCAGAAATATTGTAACTTAGCTCAATTTTCTTTTGTCCTTTTCTTCAAAATACCGACTCTTGTTTAAAACTGACCTCTGCAATATATGCTTTATAAACAATGACCTCAGAATGGCTTCTGGTGTTTTTAGCTTTAATTTTAATGAAGTATTAAAGGCAATAAAGCTAGATTTGATATCAGTAATTATTATAATTAATATAAAGTTAATAAACAGCAGTTAACATTAGAGATTTATGTTTGTTTCATCCAGTTCATTAGGATATAGTTCCTGCAGTCTTCATTTGACCTGTAATCTAGTTAGGCACTTTTATGACCCACTTCGTAGTCATTTAGTAGTTGTACAGTGAACAGACTTAGGTTAATGACCTATGGATAGATGGCTATGAGTCAGTCACAGACGCTGACTCTTGTGACAAGCCCTTTTAGCACCTTTACCTACTTAAGCCTCAGTAATCCCGTTATAAAGACAAGCTATGCAGATGCTACGTGGACTTTTGTGTCTGACAATTCTGAAAGTGAGTACTGGCTCTGACAACTACTGTAAGCACTGACCAATATTTGGGTGCTCTCTAACCTCAGCTTTCTCTTTGGTAAAATAAGGATTCATTGCCAACCTTATAGTAGGTAAAGAAGACAAACTCAGTACAGTGCCTGGCTCAGAGTAATACGTTCACGTGTGTCTTCATGACTCAAAGGTTTATTGTGTGATTCCTATGTGCCACAAATGTGTTTGTTTGGGTGTACGGATATAAATTTGGGTATAGGTACACAAATTATGATTAAAGCCTCTGTCCTCATGATGTCAAAATAGAACTGGGAAGAGTATTAAGCAAGCCTTGAACTGTGCTGCTTCTGGTAAGGATAGAGTACCAAGGTGTTTTATCACCAAAGTATCTATCTCTCTGTCAAAAAGTCTTTCTCCTTCATGAGATTGTTTTGAGAAACTTAAAAATTAAATTATTTCTGTAAACCTTAACCCAGTGTCTGGTACAAAATAACCATACAGCAAATGTTGCTTATCATTAACACATTCAGGAACTTTAAAAGGTTTAAATCCAGCAGGATTTAACTGGCAAAGATAGAGGGAGGGTGATTCAGGAAAGTGTAACAGCATGTGCAAAGGCCTGGAGTGAATGTGAGCGGCACTTAAGGGGAACTAAAGGATTGGATATGGCTATTGCATCCAGTGACAAGATAAGAGCAAAATGGATACAGATCAATGCTCAAGCTATATGAAGGCTAAGTTAAAACATACACACGTTATTCTAAATTGCAGTGGGAACTCACCAAAAATTTTAATGTGAAGAATTGATATAATCAAATGTAGAAAAAAATGGTGATAAGAAGAGGGTACTGCATATTAGAATGAACAGTTATTGTGTGCTGTGTATTTGGCCTACCACATGTCATTAATCTTCTAACATAAGATAATAATTGCCCTTGTTTTACGACGGAAGAAATTGAGATATAAATAAATAATTGCCCAAGATCATACAACTGTGCTGATGAAAATGGAATTCTAACTTAATTTAGTCTAACTTTTAACTTTTATGACACATTTTTCCCCCCATCTTAGTGATCTCTGCAAGATCTCTCTCAAGGTATAGAGAGGTAAAATAGGAGTTGAGAGCAGTAAGAACTCAAGAAAAACATCATGTGGACTAAGACAGTAGCAGTGAGCTGAAGAGAAAAAGGCAGATTTGAGGGATATTTACAGTCAGTAGTATTTGGTACCTAATTATATATTGCGTTCAAATGAAAACGATGATCGAAAGATAACCTTCAGACGTGGCTTTGGTAGTTGGGTGTGTTTTGCTTCCCTTTTTTTTGAGGTGGGGAACACAAGAAGAGGACTGATTTCAAGAGTGGATATTAGACACCGTGGGTTCAATGTTGAACAGGTTGCGGCTGAGACATCTGGGGCGCACCTGCACTGAGAGGTTCAGTATAGTGAAGTGTGTCTTCCCCTTTGAAAGTAGATTTGAAGAGCATCAGTGGTAAATAGTAACCTGTCTTGCCCTGCAAGAGGTTTTATAAGAGAAAAGAGAACAAAGAAGTAGAACACCAACATATAGGAAATAAACATCAAGATGTAAGGGTTATACACAGAAGCAAGATCATAGAGTTTTGTATTCAGAAATGGATAGAAGAATGGGGTTGGCGTGAAACGGTCAGAGGTCAAGTACAAGAAAGGTTAAGATGTCAAAGGCTGCCAAGATACTAAGATAATGGCTGGAAAGTCACCTGGATTTGATGAGCAGGTTACTCTGAGAGAGGCTTGAGTGTAGTAGTGGTGGAATTCATGTAGCATTCAGGTGGTTGATCAACAAGTGGTGGTAAAGAAACAAAGTGTGGATACATGAAATTTCTTCAAGAAGATACATTATGAGAGAGAAAGATACAGAATCTTGAAGGTGTGACAGGTAGCAAAAAATTGTATTTAAAGAAAGAAAAGATTAATTATTTAATAATCAAATAATAGATACTATCAATTTTAACTTAAAAAAGCAAATATAAGTTCTGAAATTAGTAGGTCAATATCTATAACTTAGTATGACTTATGAGTATTCATAGCAATAATAAAGGCCCTTAATTGAATGCTTACTGTAAGCTGGACATAATATTCCTTATTCTCATATCAATCTATAAAAATGTGTGACTGTTATTTTCATTTTTATGGATGAAGAAATTATGACTATGAGAGATTATGCAATACCTATGGTAACTCAATAATTGCACTGCCTTTCATCTCTGACAGCAAATCAGTGCAACATTTTCTCTTCACCATTTGTTTGTAATAAGATCACAGTAATCTCTTATGAGGGTTGACAAGAAGTATCCTCAAGTGTTCTTAAAAAACAGAATGCCTATGTTAGTCCAAAAAAAAAAAAAAGTTCCACAAAAGAACCAGGAGTGTAATGGGAGAGACAAGGCTAGATAAAGGGGGAAAATAATCTCTTCTTACTTAATGTTGCATTGTAGCTATATCTTCATTTTCACTTGATCTAAAAATACTAGTATTCAGGAATAAATGATACTAGGTAGTGCTTGCTGTCAGCTGCGGCATCTCTAAATATATTCTTCTGTCCTAATAGAGACTCCTCATTATTTTTTTCTTTTTGTTTTTTATTTCAGGAAACTATTCAAAAATGTTTTAACAATAATGCTTTGCTAATATAATAGAATTATTTTAGTCAAAAAAACTTTAACATTGAACTCAAAGTACCTTTTCTGGAAAAGGAAATAGATGAAGAGAGTGGGGCAAGATGCATGTGCAGAGATGCAGGCAGATCATCTGGTTAAGCGTGGGGGACCGAACCTGAAAAGATTTATGGTTCCCTGAGCAATTTGTTTTATGCTGGTAATAATGCCCTACTCCCCTTATTAACTTTCTCTGCTTCACCGCTCTTTTTGAGTTTTTCTGTCTTAATGCAATATCCATCTCCTGTCTTTCTTTCCTGCTTTACATTTGAAACCTAGGAGGGAATTGAAACTAGTTGTCTCAGCTGGACCCACTCACTAGCCAGAGGCCAACTTTGCTTCCAAGTAAGATTCCATGTAATTTCCCCTATTAGGCATTTCTTTCATTGTCTACATGAGAGCAATAAAACTTATCAGCTAGCTCAATCAAACACATCAGCTGGAAACATCTTCCTGCTGTGAATGAACAGACCAGTTAAGAAGAAGAAGAAGAAAAAAAAAGAGTTTCTCTGGATTTTGTTGTTAGAACAGTCTAAATTTGTTGTTTAAACTTTAGACATGGTTTCTACGTCTGCATATTTTCGCATTTCCAAAACCTAGTGCTGGCACTTGATTGAAGTACTGTCTTAACTCTCTTCATAATTAGTTTAAGGCATGAGACTGGAGGTAGGAGTTTTAGGTGAGCTTTGAGACTTGTAGAAGTAAATACGTTATTCTCTCCAAAACCAGTTTGAACAAATACTCCCTCTCCAGCAACTATTAAGTTTCCGTTCTTGTTCTCATACTAAGGAACATGTTAGGAGATCTTTTTCACTTATTTTGGACTCTCCCTGAACCTTGGATGGGAGGATCAATGTTATTGGTGGTACCATGAGCAAATGTGAAGTGAGGGCTTGGGAGTAAACAGATGCAAAAGTAGGAAGCTGGTCTCTATATATACACACACAAATACACACACACAAGGGGTACTTATCTGAATGCATGCATATCAATATATGTGTGGTATGTGTATATACATATGTGTGCATATGTGTGTGTCAACTATATATATATGGAAATATATATATATATTTTTTATTTATTTATGTTTTCAATTGTATAACCCTTGTTTGTTTTAGGCCCTGTAAATGGTGTTCTTATAGATAGTTAGGGTGTTTATATGTAAGAGTTCAGATAGCTTATCACATCAGGACGATTTATTTATAATGAATCTTGGGTTGTGGTTGGTAGAAACCAACCAAGACCCCTTTATTTCTGGTGTCTTAAAAATTACTTTTTTTCAATATTTATAATTAATTTTAGTCATTAAAAGTCTAGTTTCTCTGCGTAATAGTGTTGATTGTTCAGGCAGAAGGACCGTTTTTTTCCCAAGCTTAGAAGAGCATTAAAGACATACCGAGTCAAATAACAGATGATGTTGGCTTCTACCCATATCTGGATATATCATGCAAAATTGTTCAACAACAAGTTTCCCTGAAACTTTTCAAACTTTGGAAAAAGCTCCTGTATCAAAGGGCATTTAGCTTGGTTTACATCAAATCAATGAATAAGTATTTTTCTGACATAAATGATGCTTACTTTGTTTTCAAATTTACCTTGACTTTTTAAACATAAATTTGACATTAATAAATAAATGATAAACCAGTTTGAGATAGAAATAAGAAAACTGGGAAGGAAGCATCAGCTTAGTGTTTAATCCTAAGGGACCCCTCTCGCCCACACACAAAGGCCGGTTCCCTTCACTCTCTGCTTACCTGAAGAATGTAGCTTTGGTTATGGGTGCAATGAGCAGATACAGTTATTATCAGGAATGTCTATAATCAGGGATTTCTGTAAACAGGACCATCGTAACAAGCAAATAAATTTCTTTCCTCCCTCCATACCCCCCCACATGTGAGTGTATGTATGTATGTATGTATGTATGTATGTGTGTGCCTATTACCTACCTATCTGCTATCAGTAGTATATTTTAAAAACTAACATTTTATATACAAGTACACAAGACAAGTTGCATTATATTTGAAGTGTGTGTGTAAAAGAGATATTTAATTTCCCATAAGTAAATATTCTTTTTAATATAATTGATGTTCTTAATGCAGACCATATGGTCTGTGGGATATTAAAGATGTTTTTACTTTTTATTCCTTCTAAAAAATAAAATATTATGAATAAATTAATTATAAAATGTAATGTCTATAAATTATATGGATTGTTCACTTCATTGCCCCCTTTAATGAATAGCTATATTCGACAAGGAAAACCTATCATCTAAGTTGTTGAAAGAATTCGGTTTTGGCTTTGCACAAAATTATTTTTTAAAAAGCACCAATAATTCATGCATGCAATACCACAGATCAGGCTTCTTGAAGGAAGTTTATGGTTTGATAAGAGGGTGGTGGCATTCTGTTTTATTTTTGTCTTATAGCTAGAGGCATAAAACAGCATTTTCTGCCTATAAAAAGTATTTAGAATTTGAAATTTAAAACATATCAGGCGCACACTTCCTGCTACCTTGCTAACCTATTTTCCAGGGTCATTTTCTTTTAAGTACAGTTAAAATTTTTCTCTGTCGAACTGAAGTATGTACCAGAGGCTTTTGGGATTTGAGTTCATCATTCTAGACTTTTATCTAGAGCAGGTAGCCTAAGTGAATTTTCCATCTTGTGAAACTCCTGCAGCGAGACCACAGAGGGGAAAATGAGCTAAGTACTGAGAGATGCTCAGTGAGTCCCTATGCTGTGAATCAGGGTTACAGTTGGAAAAAATATATATAATTTGCTGATCTTAAAGGATATATCCTTCAAGGGCTAAGCTATTCTCCCCTACATTTTCTGTTTTACTGCTTTTCACAGGAAGGTGGATTCAATACCTGTACTTCTCAGGTGATATAATTGTCCACCCTCCACACTTGCTCCCAGGTATTTTTATATAACAAATTGAAAATTATATTTATTTAAGGTCACTATGGAAAAGAAGTTTTAAAGTGGATAATTTTCAATTCTCCCATCCTCTCCTCCAATTTTTTGCTCTGTCTAAGGTAATCATGATGGTTTAAATTTCTCTCCCATTGATTTATCCTCAAACAAAGATTTATTATTAGTTTGATTTCCCCGAGCTGTGAGGGCCAGAGCTGCAGAGAATTTGAGAGACTTTCTGCTGGCTATTTATTTATTTATTTTAATCCCTGTCTGAGGATACACTTATTGACTTTAGAAAGAGAGGAAGGGAGAGGGGGAGGGGAGGACAGGGAGAGAAAGAGAGAAACATCCACCTGAGAAAGAAACATCGATCAACTGCCTCTCAGCACATGCCCCAGCTTGGACTGAACCCACAACTTAGGTATGTGCCCTGACTGGGGACTGAACCAGCAAACTTTCTTTGTTATTTTTATTTATTTATTTATTTATTTAAAAAAAATATTTTACTGGTCGTGCTGTTACAGTAGTTCCAATTTTCCCCTTTTGCTCCTCCCATCCAGCAACCCCACTACCCTCAGGCGATACCACTACCTTTCTTCATGTCCATGGGTCATGCGCAGAAGTTCTTTGGCTACTCCATTTCCTATGCTGTACTTTAAATCCCCATGGCTATTCTAAGTACCTATTTGTACTTCTTAATCCCCTCGCCTCTTCACCTATTCCCCCACATGCCCCTGCCATCAAGCACCCATCAAAGTGCTCTCTGTATCACTGAGCCTGTCTTTGTTCTTTGCTTAGTTTGTTTTTTAGATTCAATTGTTAATGGGTATGTGTTTGTTGCCATTTTATCATTCATAGTTTTGATCTTCTTTTTCTTAAATAAGTCCCTTTAACATTTCATATAATAATTGTTTGGTGATGATGAACTCCTTTAGTTTTTTCTTGTCTGGGAAGCTCTTTATCTGTCCTTTGATTCTAAATGACATCTTTTCTGGGTCGAGCAATCTTGGCTGTTGGTCTTTGCTTTTCATTACTTTAAAAATTTCTTGCCAGTTCCTTCTAGTCAGAAGTTTCTTTTAAGTCTGCTGACAGCCTTATGGGAACTCCTCTGTAGGTGACTAACTGCTTTTTTCTTGCTGCTTTTAAGGTTTTCTCTTTATCTTTAACCTTTGGCATTTTAATTATGATGTGTCTTAGTGTGGACCTGTTTACAGCCTACTTTTGATTCACAGAACTGCGTTCCAACCCACCAAGCCAGACCGGCCCAGGCAACTGTTTGCTTTTTAGATTTTAGCTAGTTCTGGCTGCAAAGGTATGAGTTTCCACCTGAGGTCTAAATACAGACTATGGATTTATTTTATTTGGTCCTGTAGTGTTTTAAGTTTGAATTAGCTGCCAGAATTTAAGAATTAAGAAATGTTTACTGCTCTAGAATGTTTGAATGGACAAGAAACACCACCTCATTCTTAAAAGTCCACAAAAGCCCTCTGTGATCGAACCTGGCTACACTTTACAAAGAGCAGGCTCCCTCAAACTTGAACGGTTCTCACCACTGTCTGTTATCCCCATCACTTGAGATTAAGTCTCTATCGCCATTTTTCATCTTCCCATTTAGCTTCGCTCATTTATTTTAACTGTCTGTTCATTGTAGTCGTTCGAGTTTTCTGCTCATTCCATAGGGAGGGCATAGATGTTACAAATTTTCTCCAAGTTTTATGAATGAGTATGTGCTGCTGGAAAGATGTATTAACCATGATACTAGGGCTCTGTTTAGCCTCAGCAGCAAAGCATGCTTTCAAATATTGTACTATTTGCTGGGGGGTGGGGGATGAGAGCAATTGTACCAGATATAGTTGACATTGACATACACTTGAGATGAAGGACAGCCAGGTTGCCTGAAATAATCCCATCACAGCAACTATTAAGAGAAGCTGAGGCTTATTGAACTTGTTGGTTTTTGTTTTTTTTTCCTCCAGACGGATTAATGCACTGAATTTTGGCTAATAACCTAGTTAGCTTTAATTTACAGATGAGAAACAGATTCAAGATCTCATCTGATGTGATAAAGCTAGTAAGTAGTGGTGTTAAGTTTTGAATGTGCATCTTTGTCTATTACATTATGATCCCTCAGCATTTTGAAAATGTCCACATTTTCTTAGAGCAGCCAATGAAATCCAGATACCTGTAGCAGATAATTAGATGCTAAGAGTATGTCCTTCATGAAAATCAATTCCAGTGCTCTCATTTATTGAAGACTGATGATGTGTCCCTCATGCTTCTAGGTACATTATAAAGGTAATCTCATTTACCACTACAATTTCCTCATTTGTAGGAAAGTATTATAATCATCATTTCATAGAAGAGGAAATCCAGGTTCAGTGGCCTCAGGTAATATATCCAAGATCATAAAATTAATAAGTCACTGAGGCAGGATTTAAATCATGAGGGATAATTTCTTCAATGTTTTGTTTCTACATACTACACCATTAAAGGTCTTGGATAAAGTATATAATAATATAGGGATAGAACCATATTACCAAAGATAAATTACTGCCATCACAATTTCACCTGAGTCTAGGTACTGAGATTTTGGATGAGACCATAGGTAGCTCCATAGTTTGGTTCAAGACTCAGTTTCAGTTCTGAGTATAAAAGAAGTGTATCAACTTCAAACAATTTTGAATGAATAAGATTGACAGTTTTAATGATTGGTGACAACCTAACATCCACAAAGTCTCCTGTTAATAGGAATAGAACACCAATACCCACCTTAAGCTAGAAAAGACAACTGCTACCCTCATTTTAAGATTTACCCCAATTTGTAAATATTTATGCTTACCTTTGCTTAACGTAGATGCCTTATTTTGGTTTTAAATATTGTTTGAGTTGGAGTGCATATAATTAACAGAAAAATCATTTCTTAGGAAAATTTACTTGGAAAAATTAAAATAAATATGACAAAAATCACTCATCACTCAGAATATGGAACCAGTTCATGGTAAGTGGATCCCAGTAAGCTATTTTTAATATAGAAGAGATAAGTTACTTGATCCTGGAGTTGTCAAACTTCATGACATCACCCTTTGATAACTTAAAGGATGTGGTAGCCATACTTCTCCCTTAGTCATGATTACATACGGCTTTTACATGATCCACATGGATCATCTCTTACTTTGGTAAATATATTTCAATATGCATCCCCATTATTATAACATTTTAATGTTATATTGCAAAAGTTCAATTCTTAATAGGGGACTTCTTCTAGAATATCTTTGCTTTTTCATATCAAACTGTATTTCCCATTTTAGATTCTTGCAGTTCTTTTTAGACAGTCACTCTCCATATCTGGTATACAAGTAATCCCTTTACCACATATATACTCAAGTTTTAAAGAATTTTTGGCAAATACTTTTTGAAACTTTATGTGAAATGCAGTCATCTCTGTCAGGAAAACAACCATGATCTCCATTCAAAAGCGAACAGTTATTGATTGTCTGCAGTAGTGTTGTATGTGTTACCATTTCTTTATGGTGGGCATTAAACTACTTGACTGTGTAAGTGTTAAACTTTGTTAATGAAGCATTAAATTCAAATATAAATATGAAAAAGAATTTGAAAAAAGTGTAAATAAAATAAACTTGTTTTTTTTTAAATGCTGTAGCACCAATACCTCTCAAGAACATAAAGCAGATCTTGTTCTCTAGAATGAGAGACTAGTCTATAAATAGGTAGGTACCCATTATATAATAAATAACATAAAAGAGGAACAGGATTTTAACATGCTCTACAAGCATGTAGGGGTATACCTAACAGAGTCCTGCGATTTGGGAGCTGGGTGTGTGGCCAGCACTATCATTCAACACAATTAGATACAGAAAAAAAAGAAGAAGCAGCAAACTGATGATATTTTTAGCAATGAGCTAATTGGACAAAAAATAGAAGAGGAAAATAAGAGCTAAAAAGATTAATTCACTTGCTCAAGACCTCTTAAGTGATTAGTAAAAGAAGCTTTTATTAATTTAACCATATGAAGTGTCATTTTAAAATAACTTGTTAGGAAAATACATAGATACTTTGCTGGATTTTTTTCAGTAGCACAGGGTCTCTAAGATTCTATGAGTTATATTAACATGACAGTTTAAATAGCTACAGAGTATATTTAAAGTAATGTTTAGTTTATAAAACAATCTTGGTCCATAGTGGAGCTTTTCAGTGGCAGTAATTAAAACATTAAACACTTCAGAATCTGTTATAAGATCCTATTGAAAAGAAACCAAAAGAAGTGTAAACAGCAATAATTTTATGAGTTAAATCTATGCCAGAGCTTCCCTTTACAAAAAAAAAAGAGAGAGAGAGAAAAGAAAAAAGACTTTTCTGTTTTCTATACTAGAGCACTGGAGCCCATCAATGTGTAAGTTTTTAATTTTCTTAATGAAGCATTAAATTTAAATTCAAATACCACAATATGCTGTGTGCATTTGTGTGTATATATATATTTTTTGAACTGATGATTTTAGAATGTTACAGCTTTGATTTTCTTAAAGTGAGTTTTCAATAATTTCATAGTTCTTGCCTCATATTTTAATTCTTAGTTTTCATGTCAGATTCAATCACCTGTGTGACAAATGTAACTCTGGTTTCCATTCATAAACAACCATTGATTTTTCTACAATGATGTTGTTGAATGCCAGCGTCATCAATGTGAATAAAATAATGTCTCTATGCCTCAAGAGTTTGCGATGTCTTGTGAAAGTGTGAGGAGTGGGGAAGAGTGGATAAAGCATATCTTAATAACTACTTGTTCAACAAATATTTATTAAACAACTACTGGAACTGTTGCTCATCCTTAGGAATACAAAAATGACCCAGACTTAATCATGAAAGGTCCTAAAAGTTATTTTTTTAAATGTTGTAAAGATTCAGAGAAAATTGAGCTCATTCAAGTTGGAGATAATAAAAAATTAATTGTTAAGATAGCAGTTTAAATGAATCTTGAGCAATGGGTAACAATTTTTAGTCTTTTTTTTTTTGTATTTTTCTTGTATATTCTCAATACCACTTTTTAGAGTCACAGAAATTCTTTTTAGTATTCTTGGTATGGATCTATTTCTCTCCCCATATTTCGTCTTCTTCTTTGCTTATTTTCCCATGGTTATGAACATCCTGTATCAGGCTTTAGAATCAATGTTCTTGAACTATATCAATATAAGATGGTGATATGATGCTGAGGCTTAGCAAGAAGATTATATATTGAAATCTCTTCCAAATCAGATATTTTACATTAGAAGAAAGCTGCAAGAATAAAGGTTTTGTCACAACTTGTCATAAATGTGAATATAGATTGCTACTTGCTTTGGGTAACAAGTGATTTTTCTAGCGAAGTTGTCTCCAACGTGGCTGCCTTTATCGGTATGTTCTCTTCTCTCCTGGCATTGTATTTGTCATTTTTAATATGAGCTTTTGTTATCTATTGCTGTGAAGCAAGCAATTTGTTTCTGCATGAAGTAATAGGGATGTGACCTCAAGCTTCTGAAGACAGCTCTGTCTCCTTTTCATTTTTCCATGGGTGTATTGTATTGCTTTCTGACTATTTCACATGAATCGAATTCCTCTATACATTAATTTTAATATTTAAGCTAATAAATTGGATTATGAATATAACTCCGGACAGCTGAATCTGTTCTAAGATTGGTCATAGCACAATAATACTGTCACAGTGTAATCACAGAGAAAAGGGGAACAAAAATCCCGATATTTAGATGAAATGAGACTAAGTTCAGCACATTTAAAAGACTGTTGAAAATAAATTGGAAATGGGTAGATGTCAGAGCTGGGCCTCTGTCTCTTTTTTAAAGCAAGGAACTTAAGATGTTGATTTTCCTGCCACAGGGGAATCTCAACACTTGTAAAGAAAAAGATATTGACTTAAAGCAAATGAGTTAGAAGGCTACATCAAAGGCTTTTCTATGGTTAAGTGAAAGCTTGATGAAGAGTGGCTTTCTCCTTATGAAACAGTAAATTTGACTTTATGTACTAGAGAATTATATACGTAATCCTTGCCAGAGTCATATTGTTTTTATCTTAAATCTTAACAATCACACTATGAAGTAAATATAGTTATTATCCTCCTCATTTTAAATAAGGGGAAATAAGACCACAAAGGATTTAAGTGATTTGCTGAGGACTGTGCAGTTATTAAATGGTAAAAGCAGATTGAAACCTATGTAGTCTGGCTCCAGATTCTCTCTGTGCTTAACTGTTTTATTAAACCCATATTGCCCCGTTTAAGGTCAAATAATGTAAGCTAAATATTTTACAATTGGATTGGACAAAGGATTAAAAAATAATGAATTCTTCTGAATTTATTATTGTAAGATAGAATAAGAAGTATTGTTCTAAAGCAAGAAAGTAGACTTAATTAATTTCTACTGGCACAGTGTTAAGAAACCTTACTTTTCAGTGACCATTTTTTTTCTAAATTTATGTGAATATTAATGTAATGCAAAGACCTTTTCCAGAGTTAGTTTACCAAAGAAAACATATTTTCTAGATAATATAAATAATAGTGAAATTGTAGAGTTACGTAGTCTGTTAGGTAAACATGCAGTCAAAGAAAACCATGAACTTTGCCCACTCATTATAGGTCATTTTATTGCAATATCATATAATTTTTAATCCTGATAGATAAAAGAAACTTTATTTCTCCTGTCACCACTATATAATTTGGAATAAAAAGCATAACAAAGCAATCAAAACAAAACAAACAAAACAAACAAAATCCTTAAAAAATTCTTAGTGATCATACTTTATGTATGAGTCTAGTAAAGTAAGTAGATATTTTATTTGACAGAAAATCTCAATTGTTGTATTACCAAACTAAAACAGTGTGCTAACCAAATAATTGGATTAAACTTATTACAGTCATAGTGCAGGTACATACTCAAATATCTGCATTTTGTAAAATATGAAACTGAGTTTTTGAAGAGGTTAAATGACTTGTTCGTGGCTGCCCAGTGTAGTAAAAATAGGCTCTAATTCAAAGGGATGCCACAAACCTCATGAATCCGTCCATTCAGTTATCCTTTGGATACCTGATCCATGAGCATCAGCGGGTGGGGATGCAGCACTAAGTTAACCCCTCTACCCTCATGACAGTTTTCCATATCTAATAAAAGAGAAGAACGACTAACATCATATTGTATGTCAGTTGCTCATAAAGTTATTAAAGATGGATACAGAAGAATAAGGAGTCAGGGATCATGGTGGATGTGAAAATTAAAGTATATGGAGTGGTCGGCAGAGCCTGTGCTGATAGGAAAACCCAAAGGAAGACATTGCAAAGCCTCTGACCTTAGCCATTCAGGCCTAGTGTCCCCATACTACAGCATTTCCAACTCAAGAAGAAACAGATTCAGTAAGTCTAATTAACATACTGGTTTAAGTGTGGTTAAATCATTACTTATAACATATATTGCCTGCAAAATGGGTCGAGTTATGTAGCTTCTAATTAACAGAGCATAATAAACTATTAAGAAGTACTTATAAATCAACAAATCATTAAATATGATTTATTACACTAATGGAAAATGCAAATACATCTTGAAATATTGTTTTAATTCACTAAGAATTTATATTAAAAAGATAATAGTGGCTAACCACCTCTTAAAAGTAAATCAAAAAGTATGCAAAAGCAAATTAAGTTCCCAAAACAGACATTCTTATAATGAGTCAATGGCAGTATAAACTGGAATAGCATTGCCCCACCTCCAGAGAGAGAGAATAGATACATGAAAGATAGATAGATGATACAGAGAGATAGATAAAATTAAATTGTTCTTTTGTCCTAGATTCAATCTCATTTCTGTCATTTTACCCTAAGGAAGTCTTGACAGTTTGTAAAATGAAGCAATAGTAGAGTTGCCCAGAACACAAATGAGGTAATTAATGTGAAGTTTTTTTCTTAATGAGTAACAACCACTAAATGTATTGAGCATTTATTTGTGCCAAAAAGTTTTCTAATAGCTTTCTGTTAATTTATTTGTCCACACAAAAAAACCTTGTAAGGTCGGGTCCTCTATTATAATTTTTTTTAAAAAAATTTATTATCATTCGATTACAGTTGTCCCCATTTTCCCCCCCATTACATAGGCAAGAAAATTTCAGATATTCCACACAACAATATTTTCATTGATATGTCCCTTAGAGCAAAGGATATAAAGGAAAGAATAAACAAAGGAGACTACATCAAATTAAAAAGCTTCTGCACACCTAAATAAAATATCAGAAGAATGAAAATGGACCAACCAGATGGGAAAATATATTTGCCGGTGATACCTCTGACAAGGGTTTGATCTCCAAAATATATAAAGAACTCACACGACTCCACTCCAGGAAGACAAACAATCCAATTAAAAAATAGACAAAGAACCTAAACAGACACTTCTCCAAGGAGGACATACACAGGGCCCAGAGACATATGAAAGGATGCTCAGCATCACTAGCAATCAGAGAGATGCAAATTAAAACCACAATGAGTTACCACTTCACACCAGTCAGCATGGCCATCAAAAACGAATCAACAAACAAGTGCTGGTGAGGTTGTGGAGAAAAGGGAACCCTAGTGCACTGTTGGCGGGAATGCAAACTGGTGCAACCACTGTGGAAAACAGTATGCAATTTCCTAAAAAAACTAAAAATGGAATTGCCTTTTGACCCAGCAATTCCACTGCTGGGATTATACCAGAAAAATCCTGAAACGCCAATTCAAGAGAACCTATGCACTCCAATGTTCATAGCAGCACAATTTACAATAGCCAAGTAATGTGAAGTTTTTTAACATAGAACACAGTACAGTAAGCTCCCACAAAATATTAACTATTACTACTGTAACATATATATAATGGTATGTTTTACAGCCATAAAATTTAGCTTTAGAATTCAATGGCATGCCAAAAATTTTATTAATGCATGGATAAATAAAAATTGCAGGTTATAAAATAATATTTATAGTATGATTTCACTTTGTAAAGGCAATTGTATATTTTATCAAGTATAACTATACTTAGGTTTAGTTGACTATTTAACCAGCGCAATTTTTTTTATTCATTATCACAGTTTACTAATGAAAGTGAGAGAAATAAATAATACAAAAATAATTACCAGAGTTTATTTCTGAGTGATAGGACTTATGTGATTTTAATTTTTAAATTTATTTATTCCTTCACACATTGTTTTTCACCTCACATAATCAAGAACCTACACTTTGCTACGGTCCTGTTTTAGATTCTGTATTGCTGCTGTCAGCTAGATGGTCAGTGTCTCAGCCTGATGGGGTTTTCATTGAGGTGTATAGTCAACAAGTAAATAAATTCATTTGTAAGGTAATTTCCCTAGGGTTAGGGTTATAGAAATACAAAACTATAATGAGTTAGAAAGTGACCACATAGGGAGAGGGAAGCAAAAGTGCTTATGTATAAAGTGTGGTCTGAGAATATCTGAGCAGTTAAGAAATAAATTGAACCCTGGCTCGTGTGGCTCAGTTGGCTGGAGGGTCATCCTATAAACTGAAAGGTCAAGGGACGGATTCCCTGTCAGGGCACTTGCCTAGTTTATGGGTTCAGTCCCTGGTCGGGGAGCATGAAAAGGGCAACCGATAGATGTTTCTCTCTTGTATCAATGTTTCTCAACCTCTCTCTCTCCCTCCTTTCTTCTCATCTCGCTAAAACCAATAGCATGTCCTCAGGGGAGGATAAAAACAAACCAACAAACAAATAAACAAACAAACAAACTGAGACCAGGATGACAAGAGGAAGACAGACGCTTAAAGAGCACTGTCTGGCCAAAGGCCTGAGAGAAGGAGCAAGCCCCACCAGGTAACGGCAGGAAAACGGCCAGGGCAGGGCCACTGTCTAGAAGCACAGCGGGAGGCAGACAGCCAGGGTCAAAGGTTGGCTCTTCTTAATAACTTCTGATGGTTTTTGCATTTTTATATGCTAGACATGCTATATGTTTTCAAATATTTTAACTGACATAGATCTGTGTTATTTAAAAGAGGCAGAAATCACAACAATATAAGTGTTTGTAGATGAAATGAGAATAGCAGAAAATGAACTTGGAGATACGTTATAATTGCGTTATGTGCAAATGCACATACATTTGGGCAATGACTAGGAGATATCGAAACACGCAATTATGTTTTAGCTGATTAATAACTTTTAAAAACTAAATGCTTTCAACTTTCAGCTAATTGAATTTTACAGCGAGGTAAGGGAAAAGTCCTGTCATGTATTTCCTTCACAAAATTCAGGAACTCCCTTTTACCTTTTACTTTAAAAGTCCTGCAGGTTGTCAATTATGCTTGTCTTTATTGTAATGGCTTGGTTTCAGATAATTAGTAAACAGGTCAGGACCTATTTTTTGATAGTTTTCCTGATTATATATAAGAAAAAATAATAATGTAAATAAATTATTACTTAAAGAACGGTATGTTTCTAAATGAAGATATGTTTTTGCAAAACATTATGCAGTGTTTAAATTCAGTTACTTGACAACAAGTTTTAGGATAAAAATAAACTTTCAGGGTGTCTGTTTTGGCATATTAATGACTAAAACCAAAAATAATAATTACTGTCTGAATATCTTTCTACAAGATAAAATAAATTGTTACAATTATTTGAAGTTAGGGAGTTTAATGTTTTTGATATGACCTTGTTACAGAAAAACCTGCACTGGAATTTTAAATGGCTGGAATATGACAGAGAAGCAAATTTATTATGGAAAATTTAAGGCATATATAAAGGATAATTTTAATAACTGTGTTTGACAAATGAGATTAAAGTATCTTCTGAAAGCACCGTTCAAGGTCTTATATTATGTACATATTTAAACGTGGCTTTTGGATACTTTCACTGCACATTATGATTTGAGAGTAGTTTGATTCCTTTCCACCAAAGACTGATGAATGCATGTACCAGTGTTGTACCGCAGAGCTCTACAACATTTTACCCATAGATAACAATACTTACTTGTATCCTCAAAAATCTATTAAGGGGGTAAATATCATGTTAAGTGTTTCTGCACAATGCAATTTTTAAAAGAATATAAATTTTATAATACCATGATATTAAAATGATAAAATAGATTGATTCAAAAAAATTGTGAACAGTTAGTGCAGTTTTCACTGAAAGCAATGGTCTTGACTTCTACATTTTTTCTTTATCAGGGCTAAGAAAGATCTGTGTGAGTTTCTTTATATTTGATTCCTTTTGATTCTCATTCATGCACGTAGAGTTGCTACTTTAACCAAATATTCAAAAACCCAGAGTCAGTTACTTCTCTGATTTTTTATGCCAAACTTAAAAGTGTTATAAATGAAATATTGTAAAAGATTAATTGTCCTGGCTTCTCTGCGTCATGAGGTTAATGTGGGAAAACTGGTGAGCAATAAAGGATTGCAAAAGTGCAAACATGATTTTGCCTATAATTCTCACTAACTCTTCTAAATATCACTGTTAAATTTAATAACTTTCTGTTACAGTGACCTGAAACCAAGTGCTGTTTTCTCAGTTCAGAAGTGCAGGTAGTTGTATATTCAACAGTTATCTTTTTCTGAATACATTATTACTTAAACAATAATCTCTGGGGGTGCTCAATCAGTTTTCCTTTCTCTTTGATGTAAAAAAAAGATGTTAAAGACTCTGAAACACCTTATCTTCACCACTCACTCAGGGGTTTTAGAAGAAGGTATTGAAGTATGGCCAGTTTTATTTTCTGATCCAGACTGCTGCAGGCCAAGAAATAGGTCAAAAACTGCTGACCTTCCTCTCTGAACATTTCTTCTAGTGAACAGATAGGAAAGGCTTCTGATGGCTGTTCTGTGAGTTAGGAGTCTGGCAAGTGGGAGTCAACACTGCTTGTGGTATTTGTTATGTGAACTTTAATAAAAATATTTCACACCAAATTTCAAAGAAAGTATATCTAGTCCACTTTAACCAAAGAAAATTTTGAAACTAAAGTTCTAGAGAGAAGCTTTCAGAAAGTCAGATGCTTCAAAAGTTAACATGTGTTTTGAAATACTTCGATTTTAGGAGAAATTTGAACTGTTATTCAATTTGACAAAGACACTGGCATAGATTTCTATTTAATCAAACATTATAATCTACAAATGTTAGTTTTGTACAAATGTACATTATTTAGGGTATTTATCTAGACCAATAAGTATAAGGAAATGGAAGGAATAAAGCCAAGGGAAATTTAGCCTGAAAATGAAAAATTAATAACTCTAATAAAAGTTATTGGCTTTATAATTGCTTCCCAGAAGATATGGCAAAATCTCTACTCCTAGGGTCATTTCTGAAGGCTGACCTGAACAAAGTGCTTAGACTGTGGACTGGGCCAGCTAATAAGTGTAGGCCTTCACCAATTCCCAAGCACTGTTGACTGCACATAAATTATTTCAGTTATCACTTTCGTAAGTCCAGAGAAGGGCAACACCCTTTGTAATCTTTGGAGAAATTGTGTTGTTGCTATTATTACAACATCTCTCTAATTGTAAAACTAATGGGAAGAGTCACAAATTACAGACATTTGGCAAGAGGAAACAATTTTGTTTTCTATTATTCTCCCTTGTTAACTACTAATTCCCTCTCCCTGCTCACATTAACCCTGCCTGACAGTCCCTGGAAATTAAAGTGCTTATTATTAGGTCCTGGTCTTCTATATGCTGTCAGTGGTGCTTTCTGTAGTCAACAGTTGCCAACCATAAATGATTGCCTTGCGTGTGGGTCTGTGACCTGCAGAAAGTGACCTACTTCTCTTGGAGTTCAGTGGCTCTCTTTGGAGTTTACTCTCAGATGAACAGCAAGAGCCTTGGGCACTGTGGATAAATTACATTTAGAACAAGAAGGAAGAAAAGGATTTAGCTATTCAGAGGAGACTGAAATAGGTGGGTGCTGAGCCAGGTGTTTCTGTCACTAAAGAGCTTTAAGCCTGGAAGTTTCAGGATGGCAGCAAAGCAGACCTCCTGAATAATTCATCACGGCCCTACACTCTTCTGAGGCCGTACTCTTATTTATGAACATAGATTACACTGTTATTGATTGCAGTCCTCACAGAGGCATTTCATTAACTGGGAGGTTTGTCTGTTTGCATATGCTTTGTTTCTGTGAGAGTTTCCTTGTATTTGGACAGGATTTATAGCTAAAGTAAAATTACAGAGAATTGTCTAACAATTCTGGCTCATTCTGCAATCAGGATGGGAATTGGTAATGGTTTCCTCTAGAAACCCAGATTATTAAATCATTTTATTCCATTAATTGCACTGCGATCTGAAGGTGTGATGAAAAACACCCAAGATAAGCATTCTTCCCAAGAATCCCCCTGCCTACTCTTTTTATTACTGTTGTTCTAGTTACATTATCTGAAATTTCAGATAAGTTTTCCCATGGTGCTGGGATTTCAGAGATACTTAAAATACCGAAGTGTTCAACTCCTCCACAAACTAGGTCCTAATGACATAACTCCAAAGGTGTGAGAATTCGGTTGTCCTCAGTGCCACATGAACATCCAGAGGGAAGCCAGAATCTGACTCAGTAGGACAGGGTAGGTGCCTGTGAGTGAAGTGCTCTTCCTTAACAGAGATCCTGAATGATGTTTCATAGCCCGGACACCGCAGTCACTGATAAAAATGCTTGAGGTATCCCCCTGCTTTTTGAAAGTTTGCTTTAGACCAAGTCACTTTTATGGAAGACTTACATCAGTGCCTGTTTTTACTAACCGAAAGAAATCCAAAGAGGATTTTTGCTTTTAATGAAAAAAGGTAAAAAACAAAACTAGTGTTCAGCATTTGTTTTGCAGCGAGCCATTATTAAGGGAGCGCTCAACCCAACCAGTGAGAGTAGCACTGCTTTTTCTAAATGTTGGTGTCCTTTTCGGTTTTATGTGTCATTCGGTATGATTTAGTTGGTTAATTGAGGGTTCTGGGGATGTTCAAAATTTTTTTCCACATAAATAAATGGAAATTGCTTCTTCACTTTGCACCAATTCAGTTTATGAGTGCTTTCACAGGTGTGTTGAACTTTGGGATAGCGAGGGAAACCTGTATTTGTTTTTGTTTCATTTGGTTCCTGTTGTGAATGATGTTCTGTTTGTTTGATATCTATGAGGCTGAAGAGAAATCAATCATAAAAACTCAGTGAAGTTGGGATTTTCAAGATGGCAGTGACGTTGTTCCAAGGAAACTTTTCAGAATGTATCTGAACTAGAGTACTTTGACTTGGAAGAAACACGAAAGAAGTTCAGATCAGGAGTTGATTCATTTGCACAGTTGCAAAGCAGCCCTTAAACTTCAAGCATCTGTACAAAAAATAGAAAAAAAGAAAAAAATTAGCAGATAAAGGATCCGATGTGGCAAAAAGAAAAAAAATTGGCTATATAGTTTACTTATTTATTATAGTATTGGTTTTCTTTGCACTGTTACATTATTTTAATGTAGGTTTATTTTCTTTTTTCCCAAATTAATTTGTTTCTAAGAGTCAATGATAAAGTGAATCAATTCTCTAAGAAGATATGTTGTCATTTGTTAAGCAAGAAATTATTCACCACCTGTGTCTTCAGTCAGTTCTACAGTTATATTAAAGAGTTTAAGGAAAATGTTTAAATAATTTTCAAATCTAAGATAATATACTTTAAAAAATTTTATTCTCATCTTCCTGGGCTGAGTCTGGTTTCTCTGACCTCCATTATTTCCTGCTTGAGGTCAAAGAACTCATCTTATTGCTTTTCTTTTTGTAAATTCCATTTGACTTCAAGAAGCACTGTGAAGGTACAAGTATGCCAACATTGAGCCAGATGGGACGTACCAAACCGGCTTCAAGTTAGATTATGTTATTCCTCTGTTAAAATGCTTCAGCAGCAAACTTTTTCCTTTAGAATAAATTCCGAACTCCTTGCAATGGCTTATATGTCTCTACATCTGCATAAGTGGCCCCACTCTTACCATTTGCATATGACTGTCCCACTTGGGCCAAAAGTCCCATGTCTTATTCAGTCAGGAGAGTCGATAAGTGGATGACAGCTTTCCTCTCTTACATCCTCCAGTTAAAATCTTTCCCGTTCACCCTGCTTGGTATAGAGCAGTGGGTTGGACGTTGTCCTGCAAACTGAGAAGTCATTGGGTTAATTCCTGGTCAGGGCACATGCCTGCAGGCCAGGACCCTGGCCAGGGGCATGCAAGAAGCAACATTGATGTTTCTCTTCCTCTCTTTCTCCCTCTCTTCCCCGCTCTCTAAAAATTAATTAAATTAGAAAAATTAATAAAATCCCTTCCTTCCAACAATTTCTAGTTGTGTGATCTTGCGAAAATTATCTCATTTTGCCTATTTTTAATGTTTTTCATTTGTAAGCTATGAATGATAACAACATTTCCTTTCATGGTTCTTTTGAAAATTAAGGATAGTGTTACTGGGCCAGGCCAGTGTCTGTCTTATTGTTCCTGAACAGAGTGATACCTTTGATCTTTGGGAATTTGATACTTTTTTTAAATACAGGGAGATGTTTACCCTTGCTGATAAGAAATGAACTAGTGTAATTTTAATATTATAGCTTGTGTAACTTTTACCTAAGCCATGTTCAGCATCCGTAAGATTAGATGGTTATATTAAAAACACCACAGAAGGCAAATCCCATTTATCATAGCTCATAAAGGGTGGGGCAACAACAAAAGTTGCTTTCTTTCATTTATTTGTTTGTTTGTTTTTGTATCCATGCATGGAGGCCTTTCATCCAGATGAAGAAAGTCAACACTTCTAATTTCCAGTTTGTGAGCTATGTAAACATTCAAGCAAGGATATATGGAAACAAACTGACATTTTATTAGTTTATATTGTGTGAAACAAAATGAAGAAGCATATATATTTACTTTCTTTGGACGTAAAATTAGCACTAATATTTATAGCTTTATGTCTCTCATTAATAGTAAAAGGCCCAGAGGTACCAATTATGTCAATTATATGTGTATAGGATGTGCTACAAAAAATATATTGTAAGTCTTTTTATTTTAGAAAACACAAGATCCTGTCATTCAGTTACCTTTGTAAGAAGTTTGCTTTTAAAATCACTTCATCTCATTTGGCATCTAAACTCACCAGATGCTTTATGATTTTATGTTTTTAATTAATGTCAACCCCCAGGTTGTAAGGAGAATTGTCTGATTTTCCTGCCAGAGCCCAGACTGAGAGAATTATCCTGGCAGTGAAGAAATGATGATGCCCATTAAGGTTTTAAACTCAAGTTTCAAACTTCCCCAAAATCTGTGTCTGTTTATGTATTAGTTTTAAGGTTGCCTTCTGCTAAATTCCCTTCTCATTACCAGAGAAATTTATTTTGTAAATATTATGGTAAAATTTTACCACATTCACAATTGTATTACTATTCCATTGTCTCATATGACATGTTTTATTCCCTATTCAATTTTTATTCAATAAAAGAAATTATTTGGAAATTACTTTTGTAAGATCTTGCATGGATTTGAGAGTAACAGAGGTTATTCACAGTGTAGGCCAGTGCTATAAGCATATGTGTGCCATTTCAGAGACTTTTAGAAAACTGAACATTTTTAAGCACCTGTGTAAAATAGAAATAATCATTCTTAGGCTCATCATAATATGTTATAACCATTCATTTAAATTATACTATATGTACTCTGGGCCAAGATGGAGGCATAGGTAGCCAAGTTCCACCTCCTTGTACAACCATAAGATAACAAAAAATCTAAAAACAAAACAATAACAACAACAAAAATGGCCAGAACTGCCAGAAAATCCAACTGTATGGAAGTCCAACAGCTAAGGATTTAAAGAAGACGCATTAATCCAGATGGGTAGGAGGGGCAAGACAGGCAACCCAGGCAGAGAGGATGATGCAGTGAGGTGCAGCGAGTTAGCGGCTCTGACAGCTGGCAGAATAGGTGGTCCCACATTCACAAACAGCAGATAAAAACTGGGAGGGGCAACTGGGGAACAAGTGATCCCAGCCCCAGGCCAGACCACACAGCCCAGGGTTCCATGACTGGGAACATAAAGCCTCCTAACCTCTGGCCATAAAAATCAGTGGGGGTTGGGGCAGTGGAAGAACTGTGGGTCTCTCAGGAGAGTCTGTTTAAAGGGCCTATAGGGTCCTAGAATGTACACAAACCCACCCACTCACCAACCCAGCAGGCTGCAGCAGCTACAGGGGTGCCAGTCACGTATAGGAAGTGGGGAAAGTGACTGAAAATGGGGCAAGAGCTCAGCAAGTGGTACTGTTCCCTCTCCAACTTCTCCCCACACAAAGAACCTCAAAGTGCCAAAGAGAGCTGCCCCACTCTCGTAAATACCTAAGGCTCTGCCCATTACAGCTAATAGGCATGCCAACATGGGAGTCAAAGCAGGTCTACCTAATACACAGAAACTCAAGAAGACTTCCAAAAGGAAGAGACAAAGGAGTATGACCCAAATGAAAAACAGATCAAAACTCCAGAAAAAGAACTAGGCGACACAGAGATTGCCAACCTCTCAGACACAGAGTTCAAAACACTGGTGATCAGGATGCTCAGAGAAATTATTGAGTATGGTCACAAATAAAGGAAGAAGTGAAGGCTATACAAAGTGAAATAAAGAAAAATATACATGGAACAACAGTGAAGAGAAGGAAGTGGGGATTCAAATCAATGTTTTGGAACAAAAGGAAGAAATAAACATTCACATGGAATAGAAAGAAGAAACAATAATTCAAAAAAGTGAGGAGAAGCTTAGGAACCTGTGGGAAAACTTTAAATCTACCAACATCTGAATCATAGGGGTATCAGAAGGAAAAGAGGAAGAGCAAAAAATTGAAAAATTATTTAAAAAAATAATTAAAGAAAACTTCCCCAATGTCTAGTTGGTAAAAGAAATAGATACACAAGTCCAAGAAGCTCAAAGAATCCAAAACAAGCAGGACTCAAAGAGGACCACATCAAGGCACATCATAATTAAAGTGAAAAAGCTTAGAGATAAAGGGAGTATCTTAAAAGCAGCAAGAGAAAAGAAGAGAGTTACCTACAAAAGAGTTCCCATAAGACTGTCAGCTGATTTCCCAAAAGAAACCTTGCGGTAGAGGGACTGTAAAGATGCCATATGATCTCGCCTATAAGTGGAACCTAATCAACAACATAAACAAGCAAGCAAAATATAACCAGCAACATTGAAATAAAAAACTAACTGACAGTAACCAGAGGGGAAGAGGGCGGGGGATGACAGGGGCAAAGGAGGGGAAGGGTCATCAAGAAACATGCATAAAGGACCCATGGACAAAGACAAATGGGGGAAGGACTGAGGGTGGGAGGTGGGGGTGGGTTGGACTGGGGAAAGTGGTGGTAGGAAAATGTTGACAAAAAAAAATTGACAGGGAGAGGCTAAGAGTAGTGTAGGAAATTAGGAAGCCAAAGAACTGATATGTACAGCCCATGGACATGATCTAAGAGGTATGGGGATGATGGGATGGGGTGCAGGGTGTAGGAAATAAAGGGGGGGAAATGGGATAACTGTAATAGCATACCAAATATACCAAAAAAAAAAAAATTTATGCAAACAACCCTTCGATAATAGAAGCTGACCAAAAAAAAAAAGAAGTATTCAAAGTCAGGAAAGGCAAGGACCTACATCCAAGGTTACTCTAACTAGCAAAGCTATCATTTAGAATGAAAGGGCAGATAAAGTGCTTTCCAGTCAAGGTTAAGCTAAAGGAGTTCATTGTCACCAAGACCTTATTACATGAAATGTTAAATGGACTTACCTAAGAAAAAGATGATCGAAACTATCAACAGTACAACAAACTCACAACTGTCAATAACAATAAAAAAAAACCCAAAAACTAAGCAAACAACTAGAAAGGAACAGAATCACAGAAATGGAGATCACATGGAGGAGGAGGTGGGGGGAGAATGGGAGAGAAAGGTAGAGGGAATGAGAAGCATAATTGGTAGGTACAAAATAGACAAGGGGAGGTTAAGAGTAGTATAGGAAATGAAGAAGCCAAAGAACTGATATGTATGACCCATGGACATGAACTAAGAGTGGGGGATGTGCTGGAGGTGATGGGGATACCGGGTGGAGGGGGCAAAGGGGGAAAATGGGACAACTGCAATAGCATAATGAATAAAATATGCTTAATAAAATATTCTAAAAATACATAAATAATACTATTTGGTCACTTTGTCTTAAAGGTGTGGCAATTTCAAAAATGTATAAAACCAAACCCAGATGTCAAAAAAATTTTACTTTAATAGAAAAGATTTTTAAATTATATAAATACTGAGCTTGATAAGTGGCCTAGGTGAGATGTGGACAATATGTTGGGGTAAGGACAAATATAAAGATAATAGATAGGATGTAGTTAAGATATATGAATATTCAGAAAGGGGTGCATTTCTTCATTCATTCAATCAGTTAATATGTGTTCAATATATGTCAGGTATTGATCTAGGAACCAAGAATACAGGGGCTAACATGGAAGATCAGCAACTTACTATATAAAGCAAAACTGGAAATAAGTAAAGAAAAAAATATCTGATAGTGTTAAATACTCTGAAAAGGCAAAGGGCGTTATTATATAGGCTAGGCTCCTCATCACACAATATTTGAGGTGAGGCTTGAAGGAAGAAGTTGGCCAGCCGAAGGAAAATGAGCAAGGTGCATGTTCCAGGCAGGAAGAGGCACAAGCTAAAGAGCCCTGAAGCAGGTGCAGGTTTATTCGTTGCGTCATTATTCGCGGGAGTGGTAAGGTATGGATAGAGTGCAGACACCTCAGCCAAAGCCAGATGAGATTGATACTGCTTTATTATTCCCACAAAATGACCTCCTTGTTGGTTATTTTCGAGTGAGTCCAATGTTTTACTTCTCTTTGTACAGTTCTTAGTAATCTGGATATTTCCTTTGGGGTATCTAGCTTCTGTCAACTGTGAATGATTCCCCAGTAAATACTGAGGGGAAATGGAGACTGCCCCTGGGACTTAAAGAGAAGATGACTTAAAAATGAAATCACCTAATGGAACACAGCATACATCTAACATATGCTCCATTGTTATAAAAAATGCAAGAACATTTGTTGCCCATACGTTTGGTAATTACCACTTAACATTATGATCCAATTTCAACATAAATAAATTTTATTTTCAGTACCCCTCTTTCCCATTTGGAAATCTCCCCAAGCTTACATAATGCTCTAACCTCTGATACAGTGATATCAAGTAGTCATGAAAACAAAGCCTTATAACAAATTTTAAAATATTAGAAAAATTGAAAATATTGAACTATCTCTGAAAACCTGAAAAGATTTGAAGATGATATTGGAATTACTTGAGCCTCCTGGCCCATTGCGTTCAGTTCCAGACAGTTAGTTTTCTCCCGAAAAATATGTGGTATGTTTTTCAGAAGTTGTGAAATATCTGATAGGCTGGGATGGGATGCCAAAATAAAAAAATTGAAAATTATATATATAGAAATTCAAAACCCTTTGACAAAAGACAAACATTAAAAGAATGTAATGAAAATTAGGTAAAAAGAAATAATTCTAAGAAAACATTTCTTAACACAACATAAGTTACCAAAACAAGATAGTATCCCTTTCTTGAATATTTTTGGTGGTGGATTATTTTAAACATTCATTTTTATGTCATATAAGGAGGACTTTTTGTCATTTTAAGTGTCTGTTTATTTTTACTCCCTTCTTCCTTACCTTTCTTTCAATTCAACACACAGTTTATTTTAAAATTAGGCATAAAACAATCTATACCTTGAGCAAGATGCCAAAGTGGGTGCATTGTCCTTTAATTCTAAGGTCACGACAAGGCCAAATGAGACTGCTTTTGCTTTTGTCATCCATGCAAAATGATTCCCTTTGGTGATTCAGTTATTTCAGCATGAAATAAATTTTTCATCAGTGCCTATTATGCTGTAAGTAGAGTTTTTCAGAAAATGGTAAGTCTTCAGTCACTGCAGATAAAAACATCACAGAAGCAGAAACCTCTGGGTAAGCAAAGAGAATAGATATTAAAGGGGTTGGTTATATATGTTTCCCCCCAAGTAACCTACTTAATTGTATGGCTTCCATCAACACATATGGAATGTCCTAAATGTGTAAGACCTTTCAAAGTATACAAGGATGAAAATGACACAGCTTTTATAGGTGAAAAGCTCACAGTTTTAACAAACAGAAAATATGTTTAAACAAGTTGTTAAGAGTGTTGTGACAAGTGCCAAAAATATTTCTTTTCAATATTGTGGAAGGCTCAACTAATTATGTTAAAGAAGGAAGGTTTAGAAGAGAAGTTTGTGCTGGGTCAAAGGCCATGCAGGTCCCAAAGGAAGCATGGCAAGCGGAGAGATGGCATGGCCACAAGGCCGAGGGGTGAGGCAGCAGGGCAGGTCCAGGTGGCGGAGGTCAGGGCCAGTTGGGGAAGTGTCCGGAATGCGGCCCTGAGGTGTGGACAGGGGGGCAGGACTAACCCGAATCTGAGCCTAGGTCCTCAGACATCCTAGATTTATTCTTCCTAGGTATGTACAATATAAAATGTTTTCATTGTCCTCATTATCATTCCTTGAATATAATTTTGAAAGTGGTACCCCCAAATAAAGTGCGTTTGAAAATAGTGTTAATGATTCTTTTTTCATATTGATTGATGGAAATCTTTATGCTTTATCTCTTGTTTGAAGGGAAGAAAAGGTGTTGCTTTGTTTTAAGAGTATAAAACAAGACAACATGCCTTTGAACAGAGCCGGTATTCCTTTCTTTCCAAAGTACAACAATCATTTTGAGGTGGCAGATATTTTTTGAGATGCTTAGGTCTGTCATGTGTAAGGAAATTTAATTTCAGTGAGCTTTAAAAACATTCTGTGATTTACCCAAAGATATACTGATTTCAACTGATTTACTGTTGTTATTGCAAGACTGAAGAACTGTTTAGAGATTTAAGTTAGGGGGAAAAAATGTTGTTCATAATCTTTTCCTCATCAGTAAAGTAAAAGTCAGAAGCCTAGCAATGCCATGCTTTTTACTCTGAAAGGTACAGAGAGGCCTGAGCCACAGGTAGATTTCTGGAAGCAGGAGATTTCATAAATTTGAACTAAATTGTATCAGGCGTGGAGTGCTGCCAAATTCTAATTCATTAGCTCCAGGCTTGGCAGGGCTCTGTTTCCTATCAACAGTGAAACATACAGGTTTCTTCTGGGGGTATGGGATGTTCTCACTTCCAAAAGGCCGCTTGTGCTTTCATTCAATGTGAAAACAAGTATAACACGAAAATGTCTTATGTCTTCTTTATTTATAAGAAGATGAAATTTGGGGGAATTTGTGAAATATTACAAGTTCTGCCATGTCACTTGAGATCTGTGTTTTAAAAAACAAAAAAGTATCTTTAAGAATCTTTTAATTCATTCACATCATCTTGAAACAAATGAATTATCTTTTTCGGCACAGTGGTGATTCAGAAGCCCTTAGTGCATCTGGGACAGGGTTCCTTAAAAATGAGTCTGGTCCGGAACTGAGTGGATACGGCCCCTGCAGCTCTGCTATGGTTGTTATACCAGAGGCCTTTATGAGGCATTAAAAGCCTGAAGCCCCCAAGCTGAATGATCCCTCCCTCCTTTTTTATTTATGACAATTTTTCCTCTTTATTTGCCTCAGTTTTGGTCGATTGAAAAGATAAAATTTTTTCTTCCTGTAAGCATTGAGCAAAAAGCTTTCCCAGCTTCTAGAAGAAAAATATTCCCTATTGTTAGTCACTGTGTGAAATGAGGTCATTGGATCAGATAGAGTCTTCCAGTTCTAACATTATAGGATTGCAGAATTCGGTGCTTCCTCTTAGATTTCCAACCTAAGTTCGAATCGTGCCCATTTCTTTCAAGCAAGTCATCAAAGAACTTGCAGCTCTTGGTTCACTGACAGAGCCTGACCCTCTTCCCTTTGTATTGGTCAAATACCTGCACCCAAACCAGTAACCCATAAAGAGAAATGGCAGGGGAGACAGGCAAAAGGACCATGTTCTTTTACTCCATTAAGTATTAATATCCTTAAAGAGGAAGATATATTATTTTTTTCAAGAATTTTTTTTGTGTCCCGATATATGCAAAATATTAAGCTGCAATGGGGGAATATAAAAGTGAAAAAAGATTCTGTCTTGCTTATTGGAAGTTTGTCTTTAGTAACCGAAAAGACACAGTAGTAAATGACCGTATTTCAAGATAGCACAAAAATAAAACACACAAATGTGATTTAAAACAAAACAAGAAGAGGAGCTCTATCTAGAAATTTATGGAATGGGTAAAGGGACCCTCACGAAGAGGACCATCCTTTTACTGGACATTAAAAAGAATGGAAGACTTCTCTGGATTAAAATAGGTAAGGGCAAGACAAGGCAGTTAGAATGCAGACACCATTACATGGTGAATGTTGAATTCAGTTTTTTCATAAATTTAGTTCTCTATATTTGGTCGACAGTGAGGAGTAATTGGAAGGTCTTGGGAAAAGGAGAATAACATTTAAATTTGATGAAATAAAAAGGTTAATCTGGTTGTAGCAAGTAGTTTGGATTAAAGGGGATTAGTTACTCTGTTTGCAAATAATTCTGCAGTGGAAAAGCAGTCTTCCTGGAGCGCTATGAAGTGAGTGAAGACCACAGCATGCCTGTGGTTCAAAGGGTGAGTTTTTGCTCCTCAGTTTCCCAGTGGGTTGTTTTTTTGTTTTCTGGGTTTTTTTTGTTTGTATGTTTGTTTTGTTTTGTTTTTTGGTAAATTAAAAACAGGTCTGCAGTAGTTGAAGTTTTCAATTTATTTACAAATCACTATTCTCACTCTTTGAAGCCATTATAGGCACCTCCTTTGATGTAGTGTGGTTACGAATCACGTTACCTGAACAGATTATACTTATTGATTTAGCAAAACCGAAGGTGGAGAAACGACATGGGGCCATTGAAAAAAATAAGAACCCGATGATTATATTTCTAATTAGCATTTGTTCAAGATATCTAAGTTATGCATCCTTTTTGCTTTCTAATGCAGTCAAAATGTGGCTTATTAAATGTAGCAATCTTTATTAGTTGTGATTTTTTTCTGACTTGTTATGGAAAAACAACTCATTTGACATTTTGTTTTGATTAAAACTAAAATTGGTTTATCATTAAAATACGGACTGAAAATATTCCTTCCTATATATGACCCTTAGAAGACATTTATTTTCAGAATTTTAACTTTAAAAGCGAATATCAGATATCCCTGCACTTAGAAGCTCTGTAACCTTGAGTCTTAGTTTCTTAATCTGCACAACGGGAATAAACATATTATGCAAGGCCTTTGTACAGATTAACGTGCTGTTTTGTATTAAAGTGTTTAGCTAAAAACAGAGTTTTTTAAACTCAAGCACGATACAAATGCATTTTTATTACTACTGACATTACCTAGTTTTAAAGCTAATAATCTCGGATTTTTTTTTTATGGAAGTAAAAGCTTTTAAAGTAACTTTTTTTTTTTTTGCTTGGAAGTAGAAATTGCAATTTCTCTGTAGTCATAAGGTAACAAGTAATCATAAAAAATAAAAAACTATGGCCATTGGTATTTATATTTGGTTTTTCACTTACTGTTTCATTGTTTTGTATAAACTAGTTGTTTGGTTCAGATTTGTTTCTTTTCATTCTTGGATGATAATTACAATAACACATATTTATCAGGTCTTAACAGTGTGCTGGGCACTGAGGTTAAAATATCTCATTGAATTTTCAATCTACGTGTAAAGTGGGCACTATTATCATACACAGTCCATGAATATAATGAGTCCAAGGAATATAAAAAATAACATGTCAGGTATGACAGCATAATTCCAGCTGAGGCAGCCTGTATCAGGAACCTGTATTCGGGTTCCATTTCACCTGCTGTTTTCACATTGATTTGTAAGTTTTCCAGGAACACAAGCTCTGGGAGGACAGCTCTCTGTCTTAGTACTTTTTCCTCATTCCTATCCAACTTAATAGTCCTTCAAAAGACCTAGCAACATTGTCGACACGTAGTTACTCTATAAATGTAGTTGATGGGTTATGGTGACATATAGCATTAGGACATGAACCTGCAAGCTCAAGTTTGAGCACCAACTTGAGGGTAAAAAACTTAAATTTTGCCCCAAAAGTATCTCACTTGCCTTAACCTACTTGCAGCCTTTTAGTAGATGCTCAATAAAAGTTTGTGTCATTGGATGTTTCCATTCTTGATTACAATTGAAAAGGTTATACCATAGTTTTACATCATAGAAATAAAAACTTATAATACATGTTTTTTCAAGATCAAAGGGACTCATCTATTTATCATATTCATCCTTGGACAGTTTTCAGTGACTGTATTTTTGCAATTCAACATGTAGACCCAGACCTTTAAGAACATAAAACCTCCAAGCATTGATCAGTTTTTCTTAAGCTTTTAATGGTAAATAAAAATGTCTAGGACAGGTATAAAGAATGCAGAAAAGGATTTCAAAGGACATGGAAGAAAACTATGATTGAAGCAAAAAATGTTAAGTTTAAAATGCAAATGCGTATGTTGATTGATTCAGAATAGTGGTGATTTTAAAGAGCATGTTGGTTTCTTTTGCCTTAATCCTTTCATTTAAGATTAAAATTCATGCAGGCATTCTAACGAAATGATGGCTATTGCATATAACCAGGAACAATATAATTACTTTGTTTTCTGTGTCTCTTTGCCCATGTGCCTGTTGCTGTGTACCTAGGAGAGAGACAAGTGTACATCAGCTGGTAACCTGTATGTGTACATCAGCTGTTAAGATCCAAGAAATATAGGAAATTCCTATAATTGATCTCTAACTGCCTGGGGAGAGCTGCTTCACATAAAGAAATGATCTTGAGCAAATCTAATTCTCTATGTTTCTTTCAAATGACAAAGGGGAAGAAAAAATACAAATTTCAATTAATGTCATTTTGCAAAAAAAAAAAAAAAGGCATAGAGGTATTTTTAACATCCTAGATGTGCTTATAAATTCTCAAAGCCACTGAGATGCAGTGACTTCTGAGGACTTTAAGTATGTTAAAAAGATAGACCAGCATTTAAATGCTGATCTCAACTTTACACTGGGGACCACTAAAAAGCCTTTCAGAAGAAAAGACCAGGATCAGCAAAACATGAAATCATTATAGCAGTAGACTTTCTAGGTCTGCTTTATATTATATTTTGAAAAGGACATTTGTTTAAGGATATGATAGTTTTAGCCTGCATGTAATGCCTGCCCATTTACTGGGGGGGATGAAGGGGACTGCAGGGGAAGGACGGAGTAAGTGCTTTGACAGTGAGATCACAGATTGAAAACACAAGAGAACTGGCCCAGACCCCAGCCATTTCTTAGTAATTTGTCTGCAAAAACTGCAAAAACATTCTTCTGAGACCTAATGAAGGGGCGGGGTGGGGGGACAAGGCAAAAAAATGGACAGGCTCTGCTTGTACATGTGTTCCTGAAATAGAAGGAACTGGTTTTGGCTATAAAAAGGTGGCATTTGTGAAATAGTCCCAAAATGAATGCCATTGTTTCTTTCAAAATTACTCTAGCTTAGTTATTAATATTTTCATAGAAGAAAGGAAGAGAAGGGGAGGGGCCGGGAGAGGAGAGGAGAGGAGAGGAGAGGAGAGGAGGGAGATATGACACCCACTTCAAGCTCATTAGGAGAGCTATGGGCATGAACCAAGAGGTCACTTTAAAATGAGAAAGTCTCTACCTCCAGGAACAGTGCAGACCATGTGGTTGAATGTGACCAACAGCGTGTTACTCTATCCAGTCAGTACACATCCCGGTTTTATATCTGTGATGTGAACTTCCTCCCCCTCTTCCCTCTTACCCCACTGCCACCTATGCTGTTAAGAAAAAATGCCATTAAGTGGACTTGAATAATTACAAAGATAGAACCATTTTATTTTTCCAAAAATGATCATTTCCCATTCAAAAAATAAAGGTGTGATAAAAAGTTTAAGCACCCTATTTTCAACTGTTGAAAAAAAAATTAAATGGAAAAGAACACTAAGTCTAAAATCAGTGGTATAAGAAGCCTTTTCACAGGAACTGTAACACTTGCAAAATAGATAAAATGCTGTGGGCTAGATGAGGAGAGCAGAGAAATGGTCCATTAGAGCATCTTTCCTACATTGTTTATCTACTTTGTATGTATAAAAATGCTTCCACTTGCCTCTGGGCACCTATATAACAAATTCAGAACCATGAAAAAAATAAACTTAAAAAAGAAGACCAAAATCACAGTTGTTCTTTGCCAAACTAGAATCTCACTTTCTCTCAGAACAGTGGAGAAAACAAAACAAAAAAGTCTTTACTATTTACTTTATGAAAATGTTTGGGGGGTGGGGCGGAAACTGTTCTTAAATGGAAGTTTGTTTTGACTGAAGCAGGCTTTTCTGGCAGAGTACTTTTAATAAAAGAGGGAGAAGTCGCCAGTTATCCACAAGCATTGAAAGCATCTCATAATTGGAACCCTTTCATAAACCCTTAATGTAACTAACCACTGCCGCTTCTAAATGTGAGCAGTCTCGAAGATTCCTGGAAGGATCTATTTTGGATAGGGTCATTTGCCGGTTTCCAATGTTCCATGCATATTTTTTGTGTACTTTACAGAATTTACTGAGCAGATGATTTTTCAAGATTCCCATTGACATAAATAATGGCAGAAAGCCTGAATCAAGATGCCCACCAGAACAAATCAATGACAATCATTCTGTTTTGTTTGGAATTTGGCTTCAAAATTACACTAAGAAATTTTATTTGGAGGAAAGAACATATGGCATGTGTGATAGTCTCCAGTGTATAAATTATCATTTGTTCTCATATTAATTTATATGCTTTTATATATGCTTATTTTCATAACATCTTCATTAGTAAAGTGAGTTATAATGAGCATGTAGCTTTGTTACATAGAATCTTAGGAAACACTATTAAACACAGGGATTTCTGCTGTTTTTTAGTATCAGATATAACAGAGACTGTTTTGCATGAGTTTCCTGGAAACATTTGAAGACATTTCAATGTCATTTTATGTTGACTGAAATGGAACGTGGACTATTTCCTCAATTACCTGCCTAAAACATTCAGCAAAGAGACCTATTAAATCTGAAGATTAAAGGCAAGCCAGCTTTATAGCAGACAAAATTAATTCTTAAACTTATTACCTTGCAAGTTAAGAGCAAAAGACTTTCTGATTATAGATATTAAGACCATGTAATGTCATCCTTCCAAAGCATGTGTTAATATAAAATCTTATAAAATATGATTTTGGTGTCATTTTATTGACAGATATATCATTTCTTCTGAAGCTTGAGTAATGTCATTGAAGTGACTTTCCAAACACTTTAAGACGACTTTTCATTCATTGTACTAGTATATTTTATATCCTATAAAAGTAGTACAGAAACCATCAAGTAGTAATTTGACTTTGAGCTGCACTAGTTTGCATTAATGCTTCTCTTAGTCTTTATCCGTAAAAGACTCCTGTTACTTATTCCTGAACTTTATTTTATTTTTTAAAAAGATTTTATTTGTTAATTTTTAGAGAGAGGGTATGGGAGGGAGACTGACAGGGAGAGAAACATAGATGTGAAAGAGACACATGGATCAGTTGCCTCTTGTATGCCCCTTGACCGGGGACCAAACCTGCAACCCGGGCATGTCCCCTGGCTGGCAGTCAAACCAGCGACCTTTTGCTTTGCGGAATGATGCCCAACCAACTGAAACATGCTAGTTGGGGCTATTCCTGCATTTTAAAAGTTATGGGATGCACATCTGTATGTATGAATGAAACTTCAAAAGGTTTTCTTTAAGTAGCCCGCTACTTTATACTACAAAGCCTATTGTATAAACTGTAGTGTGGATGTTAATAGGGCAGGATACTCTTCCCTGTTAGGCATGAACAGCCTCTTCTTATTATTAAGAAACCCTATTTTGAGTAATTAAGACTCTTGAGCTTCTGTGGTGCTAAACGAGGTGCTTAAAACCCCTCAACATTCCTATCACGTATGAGAAATGAAGAACAAAAAAAATTGACAAGATAAAAATTATCACTTGGGAGAAAACTGAAACTCTTACTGGAGTTTTCCTATACCTATAACTACCTATACCTTCCTTTACCTATAACTACCTCATTCCAATGAAATCATGAGTTCTTGAAGAATTCTATTTTTTGACGTTTGTTGCTAATATGTAGACTGTCATCCCAAGACAGCTTTGGGCAATCATCGGACAATACATGTTGGGGTGGATATTTTTTTACTATAATTATTACATTGTACTGTGGTATGTAATACATTTTTCCTTTAAAACTAATTATGGAAACTAATGAATGTCTGATTGAACAAAACTCTCATTTTTTTCTGTTTTATGTCAAACAGCAAAGATGATGGGAAACCTGAAAATCTGTGAACACTTCCACCTCCCTATTCAATCTATGGATATACTTTACTCGTAAACAGAAAGATTTATATAATTTAGGGCCTGGAGGAAATTTTTTTTGTTTTGTTTAGTAATTAAGAGCATCAAAATAATGGGTGGTATTTAAATAATTGGCAAACATGAGACAATTTTAATACAAAAGAGTGTGATGGCTGAAACAGCATTTACCATTTCAACTTCTGGATAAAGAAAGTATAGTGGATTGCAGAACATTTGTATGGCCTCTTTTGATGTTTTTCTCCCTAATGCACACCATGCTCACTGTTGGCAGCAGTGAGAACAGAACCAGGTGTTAGACAGGTGGGGTCAAAACAGGCCTTGGTTCAGCAACCTTGGTGCTTGAGTGCTGGCTAGGAAAGCACTCGGAACCAAGACTCAAACTATAAAATAAAGTTTATTTCGAAAATCACAGAGATAGAAGTGAGCAGAGGCAATGGCTCAAGTAAAAAGTTTCGGAGTCTAAAGAAGGGCCCTTGGAGCTCAGGAGAGAGAAGGGTAACAG
Organism: Mormoops blainvillei; assembly: GCA_004026545.1. Taxonomy (NCBI): domain Eukaryota; kingdom Metazoa; phylum Chordata; class Mammalia; order Chiroptera; family Mormoopidae; genus Mormoops; species Mormoops blainvillei. Next base: position 10,502 of record PVJD01002157.1, on the reverse strand, counting down.
GTAGCATGCCTGGAGCTGGGGTGGGCAAAGAGGAGGAAAAGGGGAAAGGTGCTGGTATGATACCAGGACAGAGAGCGCGCCAGTCCTAAGGGCTTTTAAGGGTGGAGATTTAAGAGGAGGTGCCAGGAGAGGTTCCCAATGAAATATTCGTCGGCTTTCCGGGCGCGTCCTTTCAGGGCCATGGTCTCTACTAACTGGTCAGCACCAAGGTAGGGGGTCATTAGTCAATACTCCTAGTCCTGAGGTCAGCCACAGAGTCACTTTTCTGGTTTTGCTGTTTTTCTGAGCCTACAGTTGAAACACAACTGAGACCTAATTGTATTTGATGTGTGTCAGAGCCTCATTGTCCTGGGGGCTTAATGCTGAAGGACTACTGTCCTGTGCCCTAGTTTGTTCTCCCCTGTAAGGGAGCCTAACCTACATGACTAGCTACATGCCTGGGGAGGGAAGGTCAGGGGAGGACCCAAACTATGTGGCCTGTGATATGAAAGGTCAAGAGGTCTAAACTGCATGCCCAGAGCTATGGTAGGGGAGGAAAGGTTACCCTGGGGCAAGGTCCTGATTTTCCCAGTTTTGCCCCTTGCTAGCCACGGGGGCTTTCTGCCCTGGTGACCTTCCATACTTGACCTATTGTCCTTGTTCTGCTATGTCTGTCTAACTGCCTACCACACTCACCTTCTGTCAGCTCTTTAAAATGTTACGCGGAGTGACTCAAGGAACATTTAATATTATGTACAAAAGTATTCTTTGAGTAATGTGTTAGCATTCTTTTATGGTGAATGATTAAAGGTTTTCATACAGGGGTTTGGAATCCTTGACAGTTTTACTTTTTCAACACCAGTTTGGTATACAGCGAGTACCTAATGTTCTGCACATTTAATACACGCACTTATTCCCAGAACTATAGTATTTCCTACTATGAATATTTTATAAAATGTATAAATGTTTAACTAATTAACTAAGGTGGTGCAAAACTAATAGATACTGGTTTTTTATTTGGACTGTATCTTATTTTGTTTAGTAATAACACACTAATAAGGTATTATATATAACAAGGCCTTTCTCAGATGAACACTATTAATTAGGATGAAAACTAAGGATGGCAAACAAGATCATTGTTCCTAAGAGACAGTTACAAGTTTCCCACAGTTGTAGCACCCTCTTTGCCCTTCACTTTAAAACATTTTCTTTAAATTGTTTTCTAGCAAATAAACCCACTATCATTAAAACAAATTAAATATCGCTTTTGGAAATTGTGTGCCAAAGCCAGGAATGGGAATTGCTGCTCTAAAGAATTCTATTTGCATTTCCTCTTTACAGATTTTTATGTTAGAAAGCTCCTAAAATGCACCCTTTCTCACCTTTCTTGTGCTAAAGCGAGTTCCTGTGTGATAGTTACTATTACCCTTCAGGGGAATATAAGGCCTGTTCCTCATGGGGGAAAAAATGGGAAGTGTGTTCCCTGCCAGTGATTATCCTCCCAAAATATACAGGCATAATGCTATGACTCATCTAATTATCTCCAGGGATGAATTTCTTTTTCGGTTTCCCTTTTGTAGTCTACCTGAAGCATGTAACAGCCATATCTTTAAATGAGTTTAATTCAGTGGATTTGAGTTGGAAACTTCCATCGCTGAGAGGCGATATGTGTATGACATATCTCGCCCTTCCCATCGCTCCCCGGTTGGGTTTATTGTTCTGTCTTACCAGTAGTGCGCCCCTCCTTCCTTCCTTTCTTTATCTTTCCTACCTACTTTCCAAATCCACTCACCCCAACAGAGAAGAAATGACTTCACAGAAGGCTCTCTTCCTTTTTTTCAATTCAAATAGTACAGATGTATTTTTTATGCTATAGAATTTATATTAGATATATTTCTATTTTATGCTAGATGTATTTATATCTTATATTATAAACACCTACATTATGAAGTTTGTGTGACAGAAACTATTTTTCCAGTACATAACAGAAAAAATACTATGCAAAAATCCAAACCTAGAGCAAACCAAACTTAACTATAAGGTTTCTTAATTCTAAACCTTAGATTCCTTAATATTAAATTTTATGTCTACCACATTGTTGTAAAGCTCAGATGGATATATTTATAGAAAGTATAAAATGTAAATGGTGTAAAAATGAGTTAATAAAGCCATTATAATCTAGTCTTGATACTGTAGATAATAATGATGTATTTGATGAAATATTTTTATTTTGATGTATTTATTATTTATTTTATGAGGAGAAAGTCTAATTTTTTAATGTCTATGTTTTCTCATTTCATTCACTCTTACATTTGTCGGTTATTTTTAAGTTTGCAAGAATTTCAATTTCAGAAGCCAAATACAAACATCCTAGTATTTACTTGTTTTTATTTGTTAATATTTAATTTTATCTTTCCTTAATATTACTTTGTACTCTCAAAGCTTGCCTTTGTTCATTCTGAACATTTTCATGAGCAAACACTGATGTGCCCAGCACTCTTCATTGCTAGGTGTAGCTTTCTGAACCAGGCTGCCACTTCTATTTTCATTAAAATTCAAATATTAAGTATAAATGGGGCTGTTGAAACTATTGCTGACTAAAAAGTCACAAAATCAAAGTCAATGTGAGCCATAATTTTTAAAATACCAGTTTTTGATATAGAATCACTTTGAACCCTTTTTCTTGGTCTTTGATGCAGAGTAATTTTATTTCCATACTGAATCAATATAAGATTTTCACTGAGGCTATTAATGTTGATAAATGGAACCATATAAAAGTTTATTAAAACTTATACATTTACTAGACCACACATAAAATTTAATTCTGTTTGATTTTTTCTAAAATCTACAGTACCAAAACACTAGGAGAAAATTGAACTAATTGTCCACATTCTGGATTCAAAGAAACATATTCTGATATTTACATATATCTCCCCGGATTTGCATATCAGAAACATTGCACTACTGATGGTAACATAAAATAGCACTCACCAAAACCACCACAAATAATTTCTAACGCGGAGTGCATTTAAGTAGTCATCTAAAATTGTTTCATGTAAACAATTCAGTCTTACAGCCTCTGACAATAGTGGCATTTTGTCGATTAAGAATTACTGTTATGGAATGGACTCCAAATGATGTTGCCAGACAATAGGGAAAGATAAAGTTGGTGCAACCACTTTCTTGAGACTCAGGGTGGTGGTTACCTGCAACAGTCCAAAAACTCATGCACCGTTCTCTTTCTCTACTTTTTCTTCCTCTCGTTACTAAACTTTCATGCCACCTTCTTTCCAATTCTTGTTTCTTCTTTTTCCACTGACTTACAACACTTAGCCCAGCATTCCTATTGTATACGTACTCTTGTCTTTATTTTTATTTTTGTCTATATAGGGTTTGTTGAATTTCAAACAAAATATATGGGGACATTCCAAACTTCCTTCCTTTGGACTCTCATAGCTTCCAATTTCATATTTGTCTTTTCTCCATTGTCAGGAATCCAGTTCCTTGTTTTTTGTGATGTCCCAAGTTGTTTTTCAAATTCTCCTTCCAAGAAATCATAAAATACCAAAATAAAAAAATATTGCAAACAAATGTGAAAAAAAATGCAAGAGAAAGAAAAGATAGTGCCATAAAAATGAACCAGAAAAGAATGTATGTCCCGGAGGACCAAGCAGATACAGAGCGTTCCCTGCACACTTGACTCTGAGATTTCCAGTAGCCAAGGCGACAAAGAGAAATGTACTACACATGATCCACCGTGTCCAGAGCGTGCATGTCTCAAAATAAGAACAAACTGCTTCTGATCCTAAGAGAAGGGAAACATTTCTCCTGATGGTACAAATAAAAATGCGATGGAGAAGGCTTTAAAGAAACACCAGTTATAGGCTCTGTCCCACATAAAAAATTAAATCAGAATTTGTGTGGGCGAAAACCAAGAATTATCATTTTTATAAAGCACTGAAGGTAGTTAGAATGTACCTCCAGTGTTGAGAACATCTGACCTAAAGTAGAGAGGATGTGCTCCTAGACTTGAAGCTGGTATATACCAGATGTATGTACTTCTCGGTATTATTCCTCTGGGTTTTCTTATTTCTAAACCAGAGAGTTTGAAGTAGATACTTTAAAGGGTCATTCAGGTTTGCCATATTTTTCTCCTTATTTTTCCAACAGTAGACTTTTACCTCTAATAGTTCTCACGTTGCACATTTTCCAGAAAAAGCCAAGATATACATGGATTGCCACCTGTGGCCGTCGTAATTAATGGTCAATTCCAGCAATATGAGTCAGACACTTTGTATGACTGAACGCTGGACCCCAGGAGGTACATTTAGACTCTCAGACAATAATTGACTAAAAGTGCTCTTGTCATAAATCAGTAGCCATTGACGCTAGCAAGCATGTTCTTTTGTGATTTAACCCTTCCTTAAACCCCAAGAATATTGTGGTTTTAAAAAATCAGGCAATGGGGAATGAGCAGAAAATGTCATGTCTAGTAACAGAAGGAAAATGAGCTGTTGGAATTACCTTACGACGGGTGTATTTCAGATAAAGAAAAATATTCAATCCTGTCACAAAATAACCCCAATACACCAAAAAAGACTACATGCGAGTAACTCAGATGGCTCATTTATTAACTGTTTATCATTTGTGACCGAATATCAGCTGATGGGAACTGCTTTGGAGTTCATGAAAGTAAAAGTACTTTATTTCAAGGGTTCATATCCCGAGTCAAATGGGGTACTTTGGAGCAGATGTTGTGCTCGGGTGCAACCTGAACCTATTACAGCGATTGCCTCTTGACTGGATTGGGTAACCAGATGTACAAGTCATACACTTTGAAAAGCAAAAGTACTGATTGTCATGATTCTTTTAATTTTAAAGTAATAGTAATATATTTGGGATATGTTCAAATCCTTGGTGATACTGGATATGAATGACAACTGCAAAGCGAAGACATAGCAGGTTACACAAATAAGCCCCTAGGTGGTTTCATTTTTATTCACAGAGAATGGGGAGAAAAGGAGACAAAATTAGGGAATTTTGTATTATCACTGTGTTAGTTTCATTGGTAACTTCTGTGCTGGAATCAAATGGGGAATTTGCTCTGATTGCAGTATCCCACTGTGCAGAGTCTCTGAGCGATTAAGACTTGTTAATAGTGGGGAAGAGCCGGCAAGACTTCTTACAGATTCAAATGGCAGCACTGAGGAGTTGGAACAAAAACCAAATTATTTTCATGCAGTAAGTTTGAATCACACCTAGTGTGACAGCTGATGTCAGAAGAAAGTCTTCTGTTAATGTTTTAGACAGTTATGTTATTACTTGGGTTATTTGACAGAATCCACCGTGGTGTATGCAAAATAGGACATGGCAGATGCCAAGGCAGAGGAAGATGCATGTGTGATGACACTGACTAGAATTTTTGCCCTTGAGAATCAAAGGGGGCGTGGCATTTCCTTCCCGATAGACATATCATCTTACTGCTTTGGATTCGCACAATGGGAGACCCCTTTCCTCAATCACACAGACACACATACTATTTGTTGATATCGTTTCATATTATTTTATGTTAAACTATACTGTTCCATTTTGTTTCCTAGGAGAATGTTGTGTGATTTGATCGAAGTATGTAGTTACTCTGATTTGCAAAGGCTATTTTTAGTGACATATTAACAGACTAACATTAAGTTCAATTCTTTAGATCAACAGATGGCACAGACTGTAAATAAAGCTTGAACACACAAAAAACCATCATAACCATTTTTAAACATGTTATACAATTTACATAACTCACATAAATAATGGACATTGTGTTTTGAGTGTCTATGATGTGCCAGACAATGTGCTAAATAGTCTAAATATTCCAGATCACTTAGACCTCACAATAACTCAGTGAAAAGAGCATGTCTAATTTTTGACATTTCATGGAGGAGGATACTATGGCTCAAAGGGACAGACTATTTTGCTCAGAATCTCTCAAGGAAATAATAAAGACGAGACTCAAATCCACTTTATACAATTAGGAAATTCATGCATTTTCCATTGAACTAAAATGGACTTCCACCCAAAATCGTACTTTCTGTCTCTTTCAGAAAATTTATTTTTCTTTACTGCATGATCTGTGCGTGACTGCTGAAAATAAAACCAGAGTAAGATTGTTAATGAGCATTCCTTTAAGCCTCAAAAATGTTTAGAAATTTTTCACATGGAAGGGAACAGGTTCTCTCTCTTTTGTGGGCATTTTTTAAGTTGCGTTTTTTAGTAAAAGCCAAGTAATCGATTATAGACAAAAACATTAAATAATCCTTGTAGCCGATGACATTTTTAGGCCAAGCAGCTTTTGAGTAGCTGGAGGAGACCACCAGTGAAGAAAGAATTCCCTTTATTCTGGTATATTAATAGCACATAAGCTGTAGCAGAATCTGTAACAATAGGGCTACCTCTCACTATTGCAGACAGAGCTGAAAAAAAAATGGATAGGTTAAATGTTCTAAAATGTATTACAAAATTACATGTCACAGCAGCTGAAAGCCAATTTCCATTACAACATAGCTCCAATGTGCAGAAGTTGAGTCATCTCTATTTTGGTAACTGTTCTTTTTCACTAAAGATAATTCATGCTATATTTTCATACTCATGATGGGGGTAAAAGGATCACCCAAAGTTTTGACCTATAAAATTGCATTTGCTAAAGCAGACTGAGGAACTAATGGTGGTCTGGTGATTTCATTGAGCTTATAGTTGGAGATTTCAATAGAGAAAGATTTGATTTAAATAAAATACTGAGCTTTGTTCATACATTATCACCTAAATATGACTTGGCTGACAAGTATCAGTCCCTCGCTTATCATGGGCAATTATAAAATATTTATTGAGTACAATGAATAAATGAGAAATCCTTGGGTCTCACAATGATGTGTGGTAACACTGAGGGCTAGAAAAACATAAATAATCTCCATAAGTCATTTTATAGAGCCTTTTATTCATAAACTCATTATATAAAATTTGGAGATAGTGAAAATGGAGCCACAGGTATTTTACTGGGCTTCCCTATTATTATTATTATTATTATTATTATTATTAATCACCTAATTTTTTAAATGTCAAATTAAGGCCCAAGTGATTGATTTCAATTGCAACTTGAGTGTCCATTTCGAGATTAGACAGTGCTATCCATTGAAACTGCAGCATTTAGGTAGATAGTTTAGTTACCCTTCATTTCAAGTGAGTGCAATTAACTATAGCCTATCGAATTCTCAAAGTATAATACACTCAGTCCTACTCCCAACCTTCTTGACATTAACTTGATCTGATCCAGCAAATTCAAAGGACCAACCACAGGTATAGGATAAAAGGCCATCTGGAATACAGGTAAGTCTTGAGGACCAGGTGCTGAAGTGGAGGACTGATTCACTCTGTACCTTATCACTTATAATGAGAGTTTAAGAATATTCAGCATGAGCCCTGGCCGGTGTGGCTCAGTGGATAGAGTGCTGGCCTACGAACCTAAGGGTCTCTGGTCCTATTCCCAGTCAGGGCACATGCTTGGGTTTCAGGCCAGGCCACCAGTAGGGGGTGCACAAGAGTCAACCACACATTGATGTTTCTCTCCCATTCTCTAAAAATAAATAATAATAAAAAAAGAATATTCAGCATGAGTGGAGAGACAGTAACAGCAGCTGAGACGCCAGAGCAGACATGTCAGATAAGCCCTTTCTTGCTTTCGAGGAACAGGAAATGTTAGTGTAAACGAGGATGGCATAGCGCCACCACACTCAGCACCACTGGATCTCTACTCTCCCTCTGTCCAAGACAGCACTACATGAGAGAGAAACGCATGATGGGAAAACACGCCAACACCTCTCCACACTTTGCAGAGGTGTTACAATTTCTCCCACTTGTATTTTTCTAGAAACCTTTTTCTTTTTAAATGTTCCCTGATAAGTTTACTGCATGAATTTTCTGATTCTTCCTGATTATTCTCACTGTGCACCCTTCCCTCAGAACAGCACTGTTTATTAATCACTAATCGTTCCTGTCTCCTAAATGCTGACCACCAGAGTTCTTATTGTGAAATTACCTTGGTAGTGAAGTACTGGTACTTGGTTCACTGTTCCGCCTCATAACTTTAGAAAACCTTAGGCTTTCTGTGAATCAAAGGGAAACAGATTTTAAAAACTAAAAAAAGAAGACGGAAAATGCCCTTACAAAATGAGATCTGTGGGAAGAAAATGGAGGGAGATGTAGAAAATATAAACTGGATACACACAGCTGGAGTTTAGATTATTTTTTCCCAAGCTTAGCTTTGAAGCCAAATGTTCAGTTTAAGCTATGATACCTGCCAAGTGTTACGCCCTCCTTTAAGTCATAGCATCATAAACCAGTTATCAGAATAAAAACTAGAAAACATTATTCATTTATTGTAACAATTCACAATGGACATTTTGATATTTTTGAAATTGTATGGCATCTTACAATCAATGGCATTTGAAACCTAATTGATATCAGTTTCAATGTCTTGCAAAATCATAATACATTATATAATGGATGACATCTTAGAATCAATGAAAAGCATTATTATTAACAATGATTGTTAATAGTAATCTTCTCTACCCAAGAATGCTTTTTATAAACCTATGCATCTCATACAGGGAACTGGAAAAATCTCATTCTTCACATGTCATTACCACATTGTAACTTCAGCTTCTGTTTAGTTTCTATGGCAGAAAAATCAACTGACACAACATGATTTTTTTTCTCTATAATTAATTGTTTGAAAGAGTTTTAAGCATAAATTTGGATAAAAGAGTCAAGGAGGTTAAATGCCATCTCACCTGTGCCAGATGCCACTTTTATATTGTTTTAGAGGCCCCTGGAGTGTACTGATGGGTTGCTTGTTTGCTCTTATGCATGTGACTTGGTTTATATAGGCCGCTATTTGGAAGTATTTTCAGATGTACTGTAGCAGCAAGCCACCCTGCAATTCAGCCTTGTATTCCTTAAGGATGTGCTTTTGAAAGGGGAAAAAAAAAAGGCTTTAAGTGAAGAAGCTCACATATGTTAGAGGGAAATGCAACAGGATAGAATTGGGCATGGGACCAAAGTTTCAGTGGCTCTGAGTCTCCAGGGTCGTCTTAAGGCTTCATGAGCAGCAGCGCTAGTGATTTCAGGTCTGCCTGTCGTGGCCGCGCATGTGAACCACGGTGCGTTAGAGAGCCAAAAAGAATGGCTTATTCTGGATTATTAAAACAGCTAATTCTGTGATAAGGGGTGATTTATATCTCTTATTACAAGTTAGTGTTTTTATCTAAACGAAATGACCTACATGTAAGAACCTTAGGGAGTGTTTTGAATTTTAAATTCTCCTGAATACTAAACTTGGCTATATTGAAAAGGGGAAAAGAAGAGGATACAACCATTAGGGCTTTTGTTTTTTGCATTGTATTTTTTTTAACATTTGCTCTCATAGTTATTTTGAAAACATTGGGAGGCTGTCATAGAAGATTTTATGAAAAATAGTAACTTCTATTAGAAATTAAATTGCTCAACAGAAATTATAATTATTGGATATAAATATTTTAAAGTCATCAAAATGCTATTGATGCAAATTTTCAAGAGTGGCAGTCTTCCTGACCTACTTTAATAGATTTTAATTTCTCTTTCTTTTAAGAGACCTAGCTGACTATGAATATTCACAGGTATCTCTTGGTAGAAGTCTTTCCTGTACAACCCTCACTGTGGACTTTTATAAAGAACCCATGAGACCTCCATTTTTCCTAAACTAAATTAGTCCATGACAGAGTCACTCTTTCTAACACTGCTTTTGATTAATTTATTGCATGAAGGGTCTAACCTTGACTCTTAAGATATTTTCTTAGCGATTTCTTTTTACAACTTTCATTTCTAGATGAGCAACACAAGAAGAGGTAATGCAGTCATTTAGATGAAACACAAACTGCCTGCCAGGGAATCTGGGTTTGTTCCAATTCTCCTCTTAAGCAAACCTTCTATCTCTCTTTGATATAGGCCAGAGTTCTATAGAGCACTAAACTAATGAAAAGGGACATGTATTTCTCTAATGCCATGAAATAGAATTTAGATTTGAAATTGTAGAATTGTAGAGTTAAAGAAGACCTTCTAGTCATAAAATCCAGCTTTTCAAGCTATGTAACAATTTTGATTCAGAATCCCTTAAGAGTGTCATGTAACATCTCCCTAAATGTATCCATCATTTTTTAAGGATAGCTTATTTCACTCTGGGTCTTCAGTCACAAGTCCAACTGAAATCTACCTCTTTCTACCCTCTGAAATAAAAATGGGCAAATAAACTTTTTTTCAGTGTAAAAGCCACCAAAATTTGAAGCAGCTTATCAACCCCTCTCTCATTCCAGATAGACCACATGTCGTGTTGCAAATTTATTTTTTGAGATCTTGCATTTCTTGTTCAAAAGTCTGATACACAGATTTTGAATGTGCATGAGATTGCTTATATCTTGTCTGACTATGGCAGAGCACTTTTGAAG